>CM021108.1:379622339-379746553 GCA_007115665.2 Sequoiadendron giganteum
AGTTAGAGACTCTCAAGAAGACTCTATCTCAAATGTCTAATGACATGGCACAACTAAGGAAAAACCCTCCCCACAACCAAAATCAGAATTACAACAACCAGGGAGGTTATAACAATCAGGGAAATTATTCCAATCAGAATGAGAACCAAAACACCAATCAGAACTTTCAGAGTCAAAATTCCTCTAACTAAAATTACCAAAATCAAAACAGAGGATATAACTAGAGGTTCAACAACAACAACAATAGACAATGGAACACTGGACCTAACAATGGGGGAGTTCCCCATAACTATCAGTCTGGTGAGGAGAGACCACACACTGCTAATATTTTTGATCTCAATTTCATGACTAATTGCTACAGGCTACATGATACTGCAGCACATTCTGAGGTTAACTGCCCTGAAATGGAGAAGATTGTAAAGAATGCACAAGCTAATGCCCATTCTCCATCAAGAAATTCCAATCAAGATAATGGGCCAGTCAGTACTGCTATGACTTATGAAACTATTGAAGAAAAATATTAGTTTCCTATGCAAGGAGATAACGAGCCAGAGGAAGATGTATATGATGCTCAAGATTTTTAGTCCAAAGGAGGTCACTTTATGAGAAATTAGAATAAGGGCCCATTTACTACATCTGCACCCCCAAACAACATGGTCCCACCAAACCAAAATACAGATAATAATCCACCACCACCAAAGGGACCTTCTGATCTTTAGAATAGAGGCAACCCACCTCCTTTTCCTAAATATCAAGTTAGGAATGATTTAAAATTTGACTTTATTGTAGAATTGCAGAGACAGAAGACATCCTTGTCATTCTTTGACATCATAAAGTGGTGCCTAGCTCAACATGAAGTGGTATTGAAAGCCTTGGAGGAGATAGATTGCTCAAAGGGAAAAGGTAAAGTGACTCCAACAAAGGAGACAAATGTAGCCATTTATAAAGGTAAGACCAGTACCCCACCTTTTCTTTTAAGTTTAAGGATTTTTGAAAAGAACTTGCATAATTGTTTATTAGACTCTAGAGCATCGGGAAATGTTATGCCCTTTTCAATATGTAAAAATCTAGGATTGAGTCCTATCCGGACCAACAAGAAATTGATTCAGTTAGATAAAACCGAGGTTAATGTTGTAGGTGAACTGAAAAACATGCATGTACAGGTTGGATTAGATCCAAGGATCCTGACCTATATAGATATCCAAGTGGCTAATATCTCAGAGACATATGGGATGCTTCTAAGTCGGGAGTTAATGAAAAGTATAGGTGGATATCTATCCTTGGATTTCTCTCACATGCGGCTACCCTGGAAGGGGGTTGCAACATAGATTAGGATTGAAAGTGAACCTAGACTCAAGCATATGATTACAAAATATGATGCTTCAAATGAAGTAGCATATTTTGAGACTGAGATAGGAGTTTACAAACAAGAGGAAGTCCTTACTTTCTCTGTAGTCAGTCCTAGGGATACATTGCCCCTAGACCATAGTGACCCAATGATCTGCATCAACCAGCAGGTTCTGATAAAGAAATTGCAACAAGATAAGCTGGTGTTAGGAGAAGGAACTGATTTGAGTAGTTTGTTGCTTCCTAATTGGTGTAAAATTCATTATCATAATCATTCGGAATTAACATGTCAATCATGCTTATATATTCTAAGTCATGTAGATCAGCCTCAACATATATGTCAAGAGAAACAAGGCCAGACTCCCATCGATGAGTTTTCTTTCCAAGTTAAGGATGCAACTATTCTTACACGGGCTAGTCTTTCTCAACAGGAAGGTTTTTCACCAGAGGAATAGACTCAGGTTGTATGTTCTAAAAACCAACAAGAAGTTGAGGTGTCCCAGTTCCTATTTGATACACTTGCCTCAGATACTTTTCCAATACCCAAGGCATTGGTGAGAAATGAGTTGGATTTCCATTTAACCCAAGAAGGTGTTCAGGAAGTGATTTCTGAGCAGGTTGAAAATATAGGAAAATCTTCAACTGAACTTTGTCCTAAGTTAAATTTTGATAAACAACAAAAGTCCGAGCCACCACACACCTCAAGTAAGTCATCCCCTGTTATCACTAAAAAGAAAGAGCTCCCAGCTAGGGATCAATTGTGGACTCTTAAATTTGATGATTCCAAATCTAAAGCAGGAAGTGGAGTAGGGATTGAGCTAACTAACCCGAAAGGGAAGACTTACTTTGTTTCTTATAGATTGCAGTTCGGTTGCACAAACAATGTTGTTGAGTATGAAGCACTTGCTCGGGGTCTTATGTTTGCTCATAAGAAGAAGGTTACTGCTCTCACAGTTATGGGAGATTCTGAGGTGATTGTAAAACAGGTACGTAGCCAATATACATGTCATAACAAAATATTGGCTGCATAGAGAAACAGGGTTTGGAACTTAATCAAAGATTTTGATGCTTTTGGAATTAGTCTGATCCCTAGGGAAGCCAATCAAATTGCAGATGCTTTGGCTGTTGTTGCTAGCACATTAGAACCCATACAAAATTCTGAGCTAAAGAGGTTTTCAGTTGAGTTGATTTCAGTCCCAGCTGTTCCAGATAATGTTAAACACTTTCAGGTATTTGATGATGATCAACACATATTGGCATTTTTGGAAAGTTCTGATGTTTTTCAAGGACAAATAATAGATGAATCTGAATGAGATTAGGGAGATTGGGATCCTGAGAAAGAGGGTCTTGAAGGGATATTGGATTTAAAGAGTAATAGTATTCCGAAAGGGATGGTTGCTTTAGAAAGGATATTTGACTCCGATCCAAGGGATCGCCAAAGGGTGCCTACAAAGAATGATGGAGGGAAGTATGAATCTGTTAATTTGAATCACTCAGGGCCAGAAAGGAATGTGCTTATAGGAAAGACTTGTCCTCAGGAAATTAAGGACAAGATAATCAAGGTCTTGGAGTAGAAAATTGAAGCTATTGCTTGGAGTTATGATGATTTAAAAACTTTTGACACACCAATGATTACTCACACCATACCTCTCAAGCCAGATGCCAAGCCTTCTTGCCAAAAGCAATGCCCAGTCAATGCTATAATTGAGCCCTTAATTCAGAAGGAGGTGCAGAAACTTTTTTTTGCTAGAATAATCTTTCTGGTTAGACATTCTACCCGGGTGGCTAATTTGGTTCCTGTGCGCAAGAAGAATGGTGAGATCAGATTGTGTGTTGATTTCAAGAATCTAAACAAGGCTTATGAGAAAGACAATTATCCATTACCTTCTCTTGATGAATTATTACAAAAGGTTAATGGATCCTAGATGTTTTCATTTTTGGATGTTTATTCTGGATACAATCAGGTCTTGGTTAGTCATGAGGATATGATGAAGACTGCTTTGACCACTAAATGGGGCACATTTGCTTACAGGAGGATGCATTTCGGTCTCATCAATGCTGGAGCTATTTTTCAAAGGGCAATGGATGTAGCTTTCAAAGATCTGATAGGAAAATGTATAATCATTTATGTAGATGATTTAACCATCTTCTGTAGAAATAGAGAAGATCATGCTGTAGACCTGGAAAAGGTTCTAAAGAAATGTATAAGTTATGGTGTCTCTCTTAACCCAAAGAAATGTGTATTTGGAGTGTTTGAAGGGAAGCTCTTAGGTCACCTTATATCAGAGGAAGGGATTTCCATAGATCCTGACCGAGTGGAGGCCATCTTGAAATTGACAAAGCCAGGTAGCAAGAAGGAAATGAGGTCCTTCTTTGGAAGGATCAATTTTGTTAGAAAATTTATAATAGGGTTTGCAGAGATTGTCAAACCCCTCAATGAAATGATGAAGAAGGATGCGAAAATTGTGTGGAGTGAAGAGGCTAAATCTGCTTTCATGCAGATTAAACAATTTATATCTGAGGCACCTGTTTTGACAAGTCCAGATTATCTAAAACCCTTCTACATTTATTCTTTTGCTTTTGAACATTCATGTGCATTAGTTTTAACATAGAGAAGAGAAGAGAGTGAGGAGAGACCAATTGCTTTTATGAGCTCTCCATTTAAGAATGCAAAAGTAAGGTATTCACCACTAGAAAAACAAGCCTTTGCATTGGTACGAGCAATGAAGAAGTTCGACATTACATAATTCAAAGTCAAGTAATGGCTATAGTTTCAGATCCAGCTGTGAAGTCTCTTCTAATGCAAAGTGAATTAGGGGAGCGAAGAGGAAAATGGATGGCAATCTTGCAAGAGTTTGACTTAGAAATTCACTCGATGAAACTCATTCAAGGACAAGGATTGTCAAAAGCAATGGATGAAGTAGACATAAATATTACTTGCCAACAGTACACAGTTCAATCATTCACGAAGGATCCCTGGTATACATATTTAATCTTCTTCCTCCTCAATAACAAATGTCCAGAAGGAATGAATTCTACTCTACATGCTCAAAGGGGGATCCATTTACAGAAAGAATTTTCAAGGATTTTACCTATGCTATTTGGATCAGCAAGAAGCTAAGCATGCTATTTCTGAGTTTCATGGAAGGCATGGAACATGGAATGGATCTGCCGATGCTTTGGCTCATCAGATTTTAAGATCAGGCTATTATTGGCCTTATGTATTTAGAGATGCACATCAGCATTGTGGGACTTGTCATGTATGCCAAACTTTTGCACCTAGAGAAAGAAATCCTGCAATGCCCCTACAACCAATATTTGAGGTAAGGCCATTTTCTCAATGGGCACTTGATTTTGTAGCTGTAATTAATCCAAATTCTTCTGTAGGTCATAAATTCATCTTGACTGCAACTGACTACTGCACACGTTGGACTGAGGCACAACCTTGCAAGAATAGTACCATAGAGGTGGTCATTAAGTTTTTGACTGAGAACATCACAACGAAGTTTGGAGTTCCATTTGCTCTGGTATGTGATAACGACCCTGCTTTTTCTTCTGCTGAGTTCATTTCATGGGCCTATCAACATAAAATTGTTTTAAAGTATTCTTCCAATTATTACTCTCAGGGAAATGGAGTGGCTGAGTCCACAAATAAAAATTTATTGGAAGTTATAAGAAAGTTGTTACAAAATAATCCTAGGGCTGACACACCTAGTTGAGATTTGCCTTATGGGTAGATTGAACCAGAATCAAAGCAGCTCTAGGAAATTCACCTTTTAAGTTAGTTTATGGGCAAGATCCAATCTTCCCGATTCATTTATAGATACCTGTCCTTAAGTTCATGCACACATTTTATAACAAGGATGATAAGATTGAAGTTAGACTACTCAATTTGTTAAACATGGAAGAGCAAAGAGATGTTGCTTTGTAACAATTCTCTAAGCATCAGGCTGTTGTCAAACGTTGGTTTGACAACAGAGCCAAAATAAAAGCTTTTAGAATATCAGATCTTGTGTTATTATGGGATAAGGCTAGAGAGAAGAAAGGAGATCATCAGAAATTTGATAGACTTTGGTTAGGTCTTTATCAAGTGGCTGAAATATTAGGCGAGAATGCTTTTCTTTGAGTACCTTAACAGGAGTGCCTGTTCCATTACCAGTTAATGGTCAGTTTCTCAAGCACTATTTCGGTGCATAAAAGGTCTGATGTTTGTGTATTATATTGTATCATATGTAATTAAGTTTCTATTTTTTTTAGTTTAGTTTCTTTATTTTTGTTTTTTATTTGTTTTGTTTTGTTTTGTCTTGTTTTGTTGGGGATCTTCATTTTGTTCATTTCAAATTAAGGGGTTGTTATTCAAAGTATGCTACTGGTACTAGGAGAGAAATTGGTTTAGGTATTTTCATTATCATCATCAAAAAATATTTCATTCTGAAACTTATGTTTTATGACCATTCTAGTTTGGGTTGGAAAAGTTATTAAGGATAGAAGATATACTGTGAATATCTCATGAATTGTGATCAAAGATCTATCACCAAATTAGGAAAACATCTGCATGAGTAAGTACCTATTTTTTTTAGAATGGCTCTACCCTTTGATTCAAGTGAAAAATCCAATTCCAAAACTATGATGAAATCCATAGTAGTTCTCAACCCATGTTTCAGATTTATTGGTCTGAAGTATTGAGGAAGGTGCACAAAAGATTTCCACAAGCAAGGTTTTAAAAGAAAAAAAAATTGAATGAAAGAAACAAAAGAAAGAAGAGGCAAACTCAATATCAAATGGGCAATCAAGTATCTCTATCGGGGCTATAGACGCCTGGTTGGCAGTAGAGAAATGCTTTGAGAGAACTAGAGGTATCTTCATCGGGGCTATGGATGCCTGTCTAGCAATGGAGCAATTCCCAGGATTTTACTGCACAATAGTTAAAGGAATCAACCTATGTAGCTTGAATCTTAGGTATATTTGTTCACAAACAGAGAAAGTGTCTACAAAGAATGATGCATAATATATTGCACACACTTAGATTCAGAAATAACTCATGAGCACATACATTTGAGATTCTAGCTCAAACTTATCCTACATCTATCTAATGTTATTCAAGTTAGTATGTTTTATAAGCCAAGTAGTTTTTGGGTGACTAAAATTTTCTTTGGGTATCTTGAAAATGGGTAAACCATTTTCCCAGCCAAGTCGCCATTTGTTATGCCTTGCATAACCACCCCATCTTTTTCCTTGGTCAAAATGGGTCCCCCTTTGTGTTTTTATCTTTTGTTGTTTTTCAAACAAACTCTGGAGTCTTTTGCTTCCAACACTTTTTTTTATTTTGGTTTAGTCTATTAGAATCGGAGCCAGAACCAAATCTAGTTTTGAAGCTTCTTTCAAAACTCATTCCGATCCCCATCCCGACAGTCTTTCTTTTGACCTTTTTTTTGTCTTTATCAGAGCCGGAACCGAAGTGGACGTTAAGTTGGTGTTTATTGGAAATTGCAAAATCAAAATCCATCCCGTCTCCGCCTCCGCTTTTTCAACTTTGATTTTTAGGCTAAGTCCTTGTCTTAAGTTTTATTATGTCGGTCTTTTATTTTACTTTTTGTGTTTGGTTTCGTCTTATGTTTTGTTGGTGGACCCGGAACCAGAACGAGAATGAAGTTGGGAAATTCCTTAAGTTTTCGAATCAGTTTTCATTCCGATTCCGCTCCCGCCGTTTCTTGGTCGTTGAATTTTTACTGAAGTCGCAATGTAGTGAAGTGTTTGTTCTTCTCCAGTTCTGACTCCGCTTAACTGCATTTAATGCATTGATGACAGTTGCCATGCGTAAGTAGAAACTCTAATTTTTACCTTCATTAGGGTTTAAACGCATTATTATCATTTTTAAATAATCAAAGAGCGAAATAGAGCAGCTGCGAAGTCCATTTGAGTGAATCGATTGAAGGAGGAGGAGATAGTTGCTTGCAAATCAATTCAGAAGGTTAGCTTGGTTTTGCGTTCGAGGTAGGGTTTGTATTCCCATTTTCTTTTATTTTTTGCTTTCGTGTTCTTTGTTCGTGTTTGTTTGATTTAGATCTTTGGGAAAGTTCACCGTCTTAGTAGGAGGGAGTGTTTGCTTTTCTTTGTTCATTTGTTGTTCTTGATTTTGTTTTATGCCTGCATTTTTGGTTTTATAGTGATTTAGGGCACGGTCGCTTTCACGTTTTCTCGTGATTGTGTCATGTTGCGTTAGGTTTTAAATACGTAGATTTAATTAGGGTTTTCCCAGTGAGGTAGATTAAATCTAGGATTTTACAATGAGTTTGGGTTGGTAGAATCTGGTTTTTACTTAGGATTTTTATGCGCATTCGTCTGATTAATTAGGAAGGGTTAAATCCGTGCCCTAGTTTTATATCGCGATTTCTAGGTTAGAGTTTTATGCGTTTCTATGGTCACGTTTTAAAATGATTAAAATATGATGCCCTAAAATACAGTCATCCCCACGGTCATATGGGCATGGTCAATTTTATGCTATATTTTAAGCCTTATTTCTTTTAATATGACCTTAGTTTTTAATCATGAAGTTATGCATTGAATTGATAAAATTGTTGATGACGTCATGGTCAATATAGCCGGAGGTGGGATCAGAATTGATTTAGAGTTTTGGATATGTTTTTATGTTTAGTGTCAATTCCATTTTCCATCCCGTCTTCGACTCTGCTTATAGTAAGAAGTTTTTACTTCATAAAGAGTTAATCTAGGCGGAAGCGGAAGTGAAACAAAAATGAAAACAGAAGATCTGAAGGAAACTGAATCGGTTTCCATTCCGGTTTCGATTCCGATCACTATTTTACTTTTGACTTCGAGCCCGCTTCTTGTTAGTAGAATGTTAGTAACAGTTTTTGCTCTGAGCCCGACAGTATGTTAAAAGAGGATTATTTAAGATGTTTGCTGCTTGGTTTTGCCTCCGATTTATGTTTGAAGGGTATGAGTTTAAAGATAAATATTGAGATGTTTATTCAAGAATCTAATTATAGGTTTTTGTTGCAGGAAAGCCAAGAGGATGTCGGGAACATTAGGAGAAGCTTCCCAAAGAAACTAGCCTGCAGGAACGTCAAAGGAAACACCTAAACCAAAGAAGATCAAGCCAGAACAGTTGCCTTATACCTTGAGGTATAATCATAGGAGTCCTGTTGTGAAAGTGACCAAAGTAGAATCAGATTGGTCAGACATCACCGACACGAACCTAGTCCAGTACAACTTTGAGGAGGAATATACTGACACATTCAATGTGGATGTGACACCTAGAACCAAAAGAATTATTGATTCTGGTTTGGCTCATATCACCCTATTTCCTCTATCAATCCAGTACCTGGAGTTAATCTTGACAGCAGCCAGTGCCTACAATCTTGCTACCAGACAATGCATGGATTCACAAAATAAAGTAATCATTGATCTCACTCCTCAAGCATTTCAAAGTATATTTAATGTCTCAGATCCTAAGAACTTGGTGCAGTTGGATGAGGCAGAGGCCTTGGAGAAATATAGTAATCATAAGGAATCTAATAAGTCTCATTTGAACAAAAATTTTTTGAAGACAGAGAAGAAGTCTCTAACCAAGCTTGCAGACCAGCCAAAGAGGGAAAATTTCTACAAAGAGGTATTAGATTTAATAATGATGCTATCTAGGGCTTTTGGGAAGAGAGATGCCTTTCATTTCAAGGAGTGGATGTTTCCCTTCATCCAAACAATCTTAAATGGAGCTCGACAGTTTGATTGGCCGATGATTGTATCAAATGCCATTCATGATCAACTGACCAGCATCAGGGAGACTAAATGCTTCTTTATGACTTCTTACATTGTGTATGCAGTAACAAGGTTGGGTATCTTCCCAGGTTTGAACAGAGTGGGGATAATGGGAGTGTTGGATGGACAGAAGAAGGTGTGGGAGCATTATAACCAACTATCTCTATAGGTTGCTGAGACTCAATTTAGAAGAGTTAATGATGCATTCATATATGTAGTCATTAAGCAACTCAATGGAGATGAAGGGTACAAATTAAGTCAAGAAGCCATGGCATTTATTGCTGAATGGGGATGTTGGTACATTCAATACCCCGAGTTTACATATTTTAGGTTAGCTGGTTTTGAAGGCTATCCACATTTGCTTACAAGGTGTTGCAATAATAGGATAGTATTGATAGAGTTTTTATATCAAGCTCTTGGAGTTAATGCTCGATTTGGATTAAAACATAAGACAGGATGTCACAAGTTCCCCATGAAGTTGGGTGAGTATAGCTGTCAGGATTTGGTAGGAGGAAAGGTGGTCTACAATGAGCTGATACAGTTAAAGCTAGGCTTATACACAGCTCATAAGTATTTTGACCCGAAGGGGAAGATGAATGCCTTGTTGCCTTCTGTGTTTGACAAGCATTTCAATTCATTAGAAGATTTTTGGAGTGACCGGCAGGATGAGTATGATTTGAGGAAAAAGAATTATGAAAGATTACCTATCGCACTCATGTCAGAGTTTGGATTCAAGAATGACATTCCTAACACATTGGTGGATGATGGAGTTGTACTGGATCCATCTTATGAGGCTTTGAACATTGGAACCAAAAGTCTGGATCCAATTGACTGGGATAGTGAGGAGACTATTGATATTAAGTAGATAGGAAGATTGGTCATGGATAGAAGTGTTCACTGGTTGGTGTTAAGAACCAAAGCTCCTCAAGGACCAGTTCCTAAAAAGGGGAAAGGGTATAAAAGACTCAAAAGAAAGACACCTCCCAAAGAGCCTTTGGAGTTCTTTCCTCTAGACATTGAAGAGATAGAACTTGAAGCAATAGTTGATGAAGCAGAAACACAAGAAGGAGATGCTCAAATTGGATCGGTTGTTTCAACACCTACATTAGGTGAATCTTCCACACAAGTCCCACTTATAAAACAATAGAGTGAAGAAGTTCAAAAGGGGGCTCTTCATAGTATGGCTGAAACTACAAAGGGAAAAGAAGTGGAGAGGGAAATTTATGATGTTGGAACAGATTCAGACGAGACTGTGTTAGAGAAGGATGTGCAAGAGAATATGCCTCTAGAGGAGGATGCTGAATAGGTAATGACACAAGAGGAGAAGTGGGAATTGTTTGAAGAAGTTAGGAAGGCTGCTGAGGAGCAAGCTAAGGAAATAGAAAAGAAAAAGTTAATGGGTGCCAAGACACAAGCTGATGCCATACTACAACAACAATAAATTGAAGCTAAGTCAAGGGCTGATGAAGTAGAGAGGCAAAAAAGGCAACAAGAATATGAACTCAAGGTTAAAGAAGAAAATGATAAATTAGAATTAATACAAATGATTCATGACCTTGAGGAAGAGAAGGCAAGACACCATAGGGAGAAAGAAGTCTTGGTTGCCAAGTTAAAACTTGCTGAGGAAGGTCACCGAAAGGAAGAAGAAGCAGATTGGTTAAGAAAGGAAAAGAATACTGAAGAGCTGGTTAGAAAACAATAACAAGAAGAAGAAAAGGCAGAAAAGCTTAAGGCTTTAGAGGCAGAAAGACTAGAGAAAGAAAAAAAAGAAGTTTTAGAGAAAGAGAAACTGGAAAAAGAAGCTCTAGAGAAAAAAAAATTAGAGAAGGAGGGATTAGAAAAGGAAAGAATAGAGAAGGAGAGATTAGAAAAGGAAAGATTGGAGAAAGAAAAGTTGGAGAGAGAATGATTGGAGGAAGAGAGGTTGAAGAAGGAAGAAGAAGATAAGAAGATATAGGAACAAAAAGATAGGGAAGAGGCTGAAAAGCTTGTACAGATGCATGTGGTGCAAGAACAACAAGAGAAACCAAGGGTTAATTCTCAGCCCCAAGTAAATGTACAAAGACCTTCTACTACTACTACTGCTTGTTCTTCCACTGTGGTGACTATTCCTCCATGTGCTCCCACTTGACTAAAATTGGACTTACAGAAAATAATAGTAACACCTTCACAACCTCTCAATTGGGAGGATATGATGAAGGAGATTGAACAAGACAGGCCTAAAAAGAATGCCAAGAACCTACACTCCACCAGGCTCACGGACAAGGGAGAGATTGTTGCTAAGTATGCCATACCGATGATAGAAAAGGAGGTAGGATACATGCAGTTAACAAATTATCAATTAAGTACTATTAACTTGGGAAGGCCTACTAGAAATCAACAAATGAATTTAATTGATGTGGTAGCTTCGACAACTAAGTCAAGAATGTTAAAGGATAAGGAGAAGAAAGATGAGCTTAAGGCTCAATTAGATCAATTGCATTCCTTTTTGAAAAGTGTCTCTTCTCCAAGATCACAATAGGTAGCTGCAATTGAGACTCCAATTTTTCTAAGCAAAAAGGAGGTAGATGATTTAGTACAGGTAAGGGGCAAAGTGGAGATGTTAGATAGGTGGGTTGACAAGTTAAATCAAGAAGTAGGTGAAATTTTGGTTGAAGGTTTTTTGTTTCACAAAGGGACAAAAGAGTTGATAGGGGAAATGCATCAATATATTGAAGCATCGGAGAAACAAGAAGAGGAATATAAAGAGTATATTTAGAAATTGGAGAAGGTTAGTAAATTGCCTTTGACTACTTTTCTTGAACAGTCAATACTCAGGGAGGATAATAAATATTTTGTGGAGAAGACCTCTCGTATACTCTAATTTAGGACAGATTTCTTGTGCAAACATAGAAATGAAATCCAAGATGCTGTTAAGGATCTAACCAAAGAATTTGAGGAGTTGGAAGCAGTCATTGCTATCATAGTAGATGTTAATATACTAATGAAGGAAGGCCTACCTTTGAGCTAGATAAAAGAGAAATGGGGAAAAAGGTTTAAAGGACTCATGTAGAAAGGAGATGATGGTGAAGATTTGATGATAGATCGATTGATGGATGTCAAAGAAGAGGTAAAGGCTGCTAAAATAGAGTTGACAAAGATAAAGGATATGAGAGGGTTTTCTGCAACAGAATTGGAGGGAATTAAATTTGAAGACAGCTAGGTTGATGGGCTAGAATTAGATGTATTACAAGAAGTCTTCGCTAGTTATGACAAGTTTATTGCAGACCCAACTTCACATGCATAAATCTCTTGCATGCATGGTTTTCTTCTTCTTTGCATGTTGCATGCAACACTGGCAGTTCTTGAAGCACATGGCATTTTTCTCTTCTATTTTCTATTCTCCAGTTTAACTGAATGTTTAATGTAAGAACTCAAGATCAAGTTGATCTGAGTTTCCAAGAGAGTTTTAGTTCCTAAAAGGGTGGATGACTTAAAATAGAAGTGGAGTTCGAATTTTGTATATCTATAAATACCCTTTGGGTATCATATTGTAAGGGTCGGCTAATAGAGAATAGAATTGGCCACTTGATATTAGGAGATAGAATTTTGTAGTGATTATAGAGATACATTGTTATTTGATATTTTATAGTTAAATAAAATTACAGGTTTACACAATATGGTGTTAGAATTAAGTTTTATTTGATAAGGCTGATAAGTTATAATCTATCTGTATGCCAGTGATTGTGCTAAAGCATGATTGTTTCTTATGTGATGAAAGTCATTAGAAGAAGCCGGATTTAAGGATTATCTTGTTAGATTATCATTGGATTAAATTTGTTGAAGTCTGTTGATCTATGATCTTGGCGATGAATGAATGTGTGTTCTTTTAAAAATCTTTGAAATAGTTGTGATAGGCGAATTGAAATAAGCACCTTAGATGCATATAATGGTATAGATTATTTTGTGAATTGTATCATGCTTTGGTTTTCTTGATCTGATTGGAAAAATATTCATTGTTGAAGATATATGTCCGGATGTTAGATGAATTTTTGTTCATGTTTATTGGTTTCCCCTTCGATCTATCTTTTTCTTTTGTTTGAAACCCCTTTGATTTACTAAAACAGTTCGGTAAAAATGAGTCATTTCTTGCATTCTTTGTTACCAGCACATGCCCCTTGAATATTATAGTTGCATGAACCAATTGGGTGACACCAGATGGTTGAGAACCAACTACTAGGACCTTGGGAGTTAGGCTGCTATGTGTTGTCTTTCTTTTTCAGGAGAAATAGAGTAGAAATATTATGTTTTAACGTTGTTTGTGTCATTTTCACCATCAACACTACATAGGGTAAATATGAATGTAATGCAAGTTATGGAGATAAATAGATTATTCTTGTACCTTGTTGTCAATATGAATGTTATTTCATTTGATACTACCTCAGTTGATGTTATTCATGGTGAAATATTGCATATATGTGAATGGAAGGTTATTGAATTATTTTTATTCTAACTTTGGAAATGTTTATGAATACTGCATATGTTATGAACAATTAATTGTCGTGGGAATGTGTTAATGGTTGCAGGTAAATGTCCATTTCTGTAGGGGAGGGGAAGTATCACTCGAGAGAAGATATTGATCGGGTAACCGGTAAAAGTAAACTATGTGAGCATACAGACACCACATTAGAGTGATTAAACTGAGTCAGTTTGTGGGTTATAGGTAAGTCATCCACAACTTGTATGATTACATTAGGAGTCTTGTTTACTTTTGCATGCATTAGTGGGTGATGTTTATCTATTTGATTTTCTAAGATATTTCTTGTGCTATTACAATCATATGGATAAGAGGGATGTAGTTGGAATTATGTTTATATGTATGCACACACATGTCAATGGGATCTAACGAAATGCATATGCATATGTATAGATATAACACACGTACAAACTTATCGACATGATGGTAACGCAAATGGATGTAAGAAAATCAGATGTGAACATATCTAGATATATATACATATAGTATATACACGTATCCATATGTATATCCATATTGGTACAAGCACATGTTGGGAAATGGACATACACATATGGATGTATTGATATGGTATACCTATATATACGTGTGCATAGAGGTGTATACACTTATACATATATGTATATATATGAATACATCCTGTACAATGTGTTTCTTATAATTATATTGCCTGTACACTTATATACATATCAGAAGTATGTTGATTGGCTTACTATATATATTTATTATATGTAAATATATATTAAAAGATTATATATATACATATATATTAATACGCAAAGGTATTTTAATATATATATATATATGTATATATATAATAATAATATATATATTTGGCATATCGAATATGTAATAAGAATTCTACTAATTCTTATTTAATAAGTCGATTGATTGAAGACTACTTGTGACGTTAAATGACCATGGCTAATTTTTGTCGATGTTGGAAACCAAGTTAGAAGTCAACTTGGAAATACACATGGCTATGTGTATGAGCTATGTATCACCAGCCAAGACATGTATGAGAGAATCGTAGCAATACGTTTAAAATTTGCGAGCTTTGACTTGGTCGATGGAGTAAATAGAAAAGACGTGGACTAAGTCCAACACATTTATATCATTCAGTCGACTTAAAATATAAACTAATCGATTCATTCTATGTGTTGCAGAAATATCATTGAATTATTCGCATCATCTGGAAATCATGCCAACTTAGAGGTTTTGGCGCCACCTCTATTTTCACTTTCATGTAGCCATCATTTTTGGAGAAATATTTGAATTTTCCATGTGCTGGTTGAAATAGTATTTTGAATGTTGTCAATCATAAAGTGGATTTGTTGATGGTTTATGCTGAGTCTAACCTCTTATCATCACCACCTTTATGCTGATTCACTTTGCATGAAACTTGTGTCATTCTTCATTCCTTAACTAGAGGATTTCTGAAAGCTTGGCTTCTCTATAAATAGTCACACCATTTCATTTGGAAGACACTCATTCTCATATTCTTGTGTGATAATTAATCACATTCTTCTATTACTATTATCATACTTCCATTTCACTTGAGAGAGACATATTTTTCCAAGAGATTATACATCCTTTTTGCTGTTTATTCTTTTGAGATATTATTAGCCATATTCATCTGTTTTATGAGTGAGGAAAGAGTGATCTTTTATGGAAAAGAGGTATCTTATTTGTTTGAGAGAAGTGTGATATCAACAAGAGAGAGAGAGAGGGAGCTGTTTTGGGAAGCTAATTTCAAAGCTGAATCACTGGTGGAAAAGGCTGCACAATCATCAATAATTGGGATATACATTAAAATGCATGGGGATTTATTCTTCTTGTTATTTACTTAGAATTATTATGAATTTATATGTTTGCTTGGAATGTCTTTTCACAACGTTTAATAGAAGTAATTGAAAATGTCTTTGAAAAAGGGAATTGAAGCTTTTAGGCTATTTTTATATGTGTTTTTAAGTACTCCATGATAGAAGAGATTGCTTGACACAAGTAGTTAATTATACTAGATATGTTGAAGAGATTGCTTGACATAGGTATTAAATTATGCTACATATGGTACAACATAGGTATTTAATTATACTAGATATGTTTGATCATGCGATGAAATGTGTTTGTATTTACTCCATAGTAGGAGATGGGTGTTTATCATAAGTAATATTTACTAGATATGATTGAACATGAAAAGAACATATGGAGCACTTAGCTAAGTTATTGATTTAACTAGGAAAGATTTTGCTTACTCCTAGGAGAGGTCATCCAATATGGGAGAGGGATTAATATACTTACATGTAAGTCGAGTTATCCAAGTATTAAGGTTATCTGGGATGATTTACTATCCATAGAAGGAATACGTAGCTTGTGTACTTACTAGTTAAGTAGTTAATTCCAAGTAGATTAATATGGTTGTAGGTTATCTGGGATGATGAAATATCCATTGAAGGAAATACCTATGCGTAGCTTAAGACAACCTTAAGTCAAATCAGCCTTGAGTAGTGTATGTGATAGATGACTTCATTCGAAGTACTGAATGAGAAATATTTGGTCAAAGTAGTGTGAATGTTCGAGACTCCACTTAATTGTGTGACTACTGAGACTACACTATCAGTTCACTATGATCCATTATTGCATGCTAGTTCAAGATTGTGGGATTACAAAGTTCTAGATATGTAGGACACAACACTATGCTTAGTTGGTTGTCGTTATCAGTTACTCTACTGATTTATTCATCGAAGGGAAGGGCCATCTATCGAATGATATATGTGCGAGGGACCACAATATGAGTTCGTGGTTGATGAAAAAGTGCCTAAGTGATGATTCTCCTCCACAATAGGTGACAAAAATACCAAGATTTGAAAGGGAAGATCCCAGACCGTCTTACAACCATTAGTTCTAAAGCTCATTAGAGCTATGTATGTAAGTGTATGTATTCTTGTATTGTTGTAACTTGTGAAGTTATTGTAATGAAGTGGAATCTTTATTGTAATATGATATGACATCTTGTTCGTATATTCTTAATAAAAGAAATAATTTTTATTGCAATGACTTGTTACTTAGTTTGTTTACTCGTATGGTGAAAAATGAGAAATTTTACTTTATCGAAGGGTTGGTACATTATAGGTGGTATCAGAGCTACCAGGTTCTACACTGAAACCTATGAGCTCATTACACAACAATGTTTAAACCTTATCAGAAGATAATGGTTGAAAAGCTATTGTGCCACAATGGCAAGAGAAAAGAACATAGGGAAGTGAAAAGGAAGATGTGGTCCCTAGTAACTTGGTAAATTGGGACTAGTTAAGAATCTTCCCTGGAGTAGGAACTCCTAAACCAACAACTTATGATATTACTTGGAAATGTGGAAGAATATGCAGTTAGGTTATGTAGGAAGGTTTGGAAGAATAACCAAAAAATACCTTTATCCTGAGAAATAGTTATATGACTCTAAGGGGATGGGAAGAAATGAGATAACCCCTTTTATAGTAGCAAACTATAGTTGAAAAAGAGTCAAGAATTTTTGGATTTAGTGAAAACACTATGAATCTATGTGTATGCAGAAGTCAACATAAATTAGATTGAGGTAGGAAGTTAATGAAGGGGGTATCCACAAGGTTGGAGAACTCTTGACATGAATCTAATTCTTGTGTAAGGATATGATCTTGCAAGAAAAGAGTTAGTACCTAGGAAAAGAGGAAAAAAATTAAAATGGTCAAAATGAAGTAATTAATGACATGGGCATGGTTCAACCAACCAAAATCAATGAGATTATTGGAGTTTCGATTAAGATGAGAAAAAGAGACCAAACAAATTTGGTATCTCTAATGGTTATGAGAGAATAGGATTCCTAGCATTGGAACAAAGTCACTTGAAAAGGTGAATGTGAGAAAGAAACCTAAAGTGGTAAATCAGGTCGGATTGACCAAAGGTTTGGATAGTACATAGATAGGTTGGAGTTATAAGATGAACTCAACAACATGTTTGTGAAAATAAACATTCATTTAGAGGTTCCAAAAGGAAATGGAATACAATTAACACTGTGTCAGAACAATAGAAGTTGAAAGGAAAACAACGCTCTAAGTTGAAAGATATATCAACAAAAGAGGCTTGTGAGAATGGATATTCCTCCACCAAAAAGCATATTGGAAAAATAATTGGATTAGTAGAGTGTCTCTTAACTTCTAAGTTGCTGATTATTCATTAGATCTCCTATTGGATGATCCAAAATGATGAAATGTATGAGATAAAAAATAATGGTGAATCTAACTTTCAGAAAGGTATATTTGAGGTATACCATTGAGGCAAGAAAAGGCAATGGGAAGCCAACAAAAAAGAATGAAAAATCCTTTCAAGGAAGCAAGTAATGCTAGGAGTTCAACTTTGAGTAGAAAAAAAGTTGTGGAAATACTAAGGGGGGAAGAAAGAGAAAATATTTACTTCGATTAAGTACCCCACCCAACGAAAAATGTGGATATGTTTTAGATTTGGAAGAACTAATGACTTCTTCACAAGTCATGATGTTAATTAAGTCATACATTTTATGACCACAAGGAAAAAGGTATTGGGATTTTTGGAGGGAGATAAATGGAAAGGTCAAGGATTATGACTTATTATCATCCCATACCTTATATTTATTTGATTAAAAGATAAAACAATATTATCATGGATGCCTTAGAAAAGGATAGGCAGCTAATTTAATCATGATAGGGAAGATAATTGCCAATGGAATTGGAAAGGGAAGATCTAGGATACTCGTGATTGGAAGAAAATGTCTCTACACTCCTATATACTTTATATGGAGAATTTAGATAACGATGTTATTTTTATATATAAGTAGTTGTAGACACTGTAAAATATCCTAAGTCTGCAAGCAACATTTTTCCTTAGTCGTCATCCTCTAATAATTAAATAATTTTAATTATTTAATTATTCCTAATCATATTCCTTTATTAATTAAATAATTTTTTAATTATTTAATTAATTCACTTTCTAATCTCTATTCTATCCTGATCAATTAAAATAAATTAATTGCATCACTAATACCCCCTTTCTTCAATAATTAAATAAATAATTATTTATTTAATTGTTTATCTTTCATCACCTATCTATAATCAGATAATAATAATTATTTGGCCTTTTATTCTTCTATAATTAAATAATTGATGAAATTAGTTAATTATGTGTCATTTTTCTCTTTTAAATAAGAGACCTGGGGATAATAAGGTTTAGCTATTAAGCCATAGATATGGAGTGAAAGATAAGGTAGGATGTGACGCTATGTTAACCACATCAAAAATCTCTTTATGAGTAATTATTTGATCATGCTTTATATTGGAATGAAACCCTAGGTTTAGAATAACCTAATTGGGATAAGAAGTTCATTCAAATAAAGAGAGAGACTTTAGGATAATATTTAACCTATTGAGCTGGGTTATGTACTAGACTACTCATTAACACTTTTAAGTTGGGAATAACTTACTTGGTTGAGTTGTACTTTTGATCTTGATTGGGACATATAGGGGTAGAGAAACCTATAACATTGGACTAGTCAACGATTGAGGACTCTATCCTAAGAATTGGAAGGGAATATTGAGATTGAGATTTTCCCATGGGAATGTTTAAATCACTTGAGCTTAGAAAATTCTATATGAGTGGAAAGCATAGGTGGGATACCTAGTGAGTTAAAGGAAGTCATATTGATGACAAGACTCTACTTTGATCGGCTCTTATATTAAAAGGGATACAGTCTCAAAGGGAAGCATCTATTGTTATGTCAGGACATCATAGAATTTTCACTTAGCGTGAAAAATTGGAAAATTTTACTGAGTAGAACACCGGGATTGTTACTTGTGCCCAAATAGGATATACTGAAGTTGGGACTGTCCTATATGATTAAGAAAATTCATGGAGCTAACAAGAAATGTTCGTGCTTGATAATTAGGTATGCAATTAAATTTGATATCTTCTAAGGACCAACATGATTGAACAAGGATTAATCCTCGAAATTAGTACCAAATTTATTGGGAAAATTAGATTGAGTCAAAAGATGGATTGAATCTTTGGAAATAATCCTAGGATGGAAGGAATCCAAGTGGTGGATGTCCTAAAATAAAGGAGAGCTATCTTCAAAAAACTCCTAATCATTATTAATGGGAAACTAAAGGAGGTGTGAGATCGTAAAATACGTTTTCACTTAGTCAAGGAATAGACTATTATGGATATAAATGAACCTATGTACCCAAAATTCTAGAAGATTTAGGAATGAAACAAGGAAATTAATGTCAGAGTTAGGACATCGAAACGAAAAAGGGAATTGTCAGATGAGAAACCGCTATAATTTGAGAAAAGATAGAGTAAGGTGCTTCAGAGTATGTAGCAAGTTATTTTCTAGTATGCCATGAAATAAAGACTGGACGTCATCATCGGTAGGACATGTATACTCCCTTGAGATTCCAGGGGAAAAATGGTAGAACACAAGACATATCAATCTGTCTATGCCAATAAAACTAACATAATGTTCTAGTGGACAAACTCATCAAAGTAACCAACGCTATTTGGAAACTTGAATTATAGGATTTCGGTCCTAAATAATATATTGTGGGAAGTAGTTGCTTAGTATTACTAAGAAGGTTATTTTAGTTTTGAACAAGCGAATAATAATAGGGTTGTGTAAACCATGATCATACTATGAAACATTCAGTTGAGTGATTATGCAATATATTATTATAGTCAAATAAGCAAAAATATGGTAGACTAAATATCGAATGATTTATAAACTTCTAATATTGAAGTTTGGACCATTATATGGAAAGGAAAAGTTGGAAACTCTTTGAGGCTGAAATAGGCTTAGAAATAGGGTTAGCCATAGACTTGATAGATTGTCAAAAAGGAGTAATAGATCGAAGAGATCAATGAATCTTTATTGATGCAAAGCTTAAGTATGAAGCAATGCCAGAATTTGACAGGTGTCCAAGAGCAATATTATGCTCAAGATGGACAGAAAAATGGATGTGTAAGTGATGACCAGACTCGGGTTATGAGTTGTCTAAAAGTGTAAATACAAAATGGAAATGATGGGACCCACAATGTAGTGCGCAATACATCGCTATTCCTTTTCTATTGGATTATACTAAGGATAAATTAATGGGCCAATGATTTTCGATCAGTATGTTTTAGGTGTTATGTATGGTTACTATTGTATCTAGGATGTGTATATGTAATAAAGCTCTTTGGGAGAGTAAGTATGTGTAAGGCATACGAGATTTCCCTATGCGATAGTGAGGGTGCTCAAGGCAAGGTCCAGGAAGGACAAGGTTGCTACATAGGATGAATGTTTTATAAACCTTACATATTTTGAGAATATTAAGTAAAAATTTATTTGATTTTAATAGTATGTTAAAAGGCTAAAGATCATCGGGGACGATGATTCACAAGGGGGGAAGTATGTTACATCCCAATTGTATAGTTACTATTTACTATTACTACATAGGGTAAATATGAATGTAATGTGAATTTTGGAGATAAATAGATTATGCTTGTACCTTGTTATCAATATGAATGTTAACTCATTTGATGTTATCTCATTTGATATTACCTCAGTTGATGTTATTCATGGTGAAATATTACATATATGTGAATGGAAGGTTATTGAATTATTATTATTTTAACTTTGGAAATGTTTATGAATACCACGTATGTTATGAACAATTAACTATCATAGGCATGTGTTAGTGGTTGTAGGTAAATGTCCATTTCTCTAGGGGGAGGGGAGGTATGACTTGGGAGAAGATCTTGGTTGGGTAATCAATAAAAGTAAACTATTTGAGCATACACATACCACATTAGAGTCATTAAAATGAGTTAGTTTGTGGGTTATAGGTAAGTCATCCATAGCTTGTATGATTGCATTAGGAGTCTTGTTTACTTCTGAATGCATTAGCGGGTGATGTTTATTTTTTTAAGTTTTTGAGATATTTCTTGTGCTATTACGATCATATGGATAAGAGGGATGTAGGTGGAAGTATGTTTATATGTATGCACATGCATGTCAATGGGATCTAACGACACATATATGCATATGTATAGATACCACACGTACATGCTTATCGACATGATGGTAACGTAAATGGATGTAAGTAAATTGGATGTGAACACACACACACACACACATATATATATATATATATATATATATATGTATAGTATATACACATATCCATATGTATATGCATATTGATACAAGTGTACCTTAGAAAATAGACATGCACATACAGATGCATCAATATGGTATACCTGTATATACATGTACATAGAGGTGTATACACATACATATATATGCATACATCTTGTATAGTGTGTTTATTATAATTATATTTCTTGTACGCTTACATAAATATATATATATCAAATGTATGCTGACTCGCTTATGATATACATATCTATTTATATATATATATATATATTTATTATATGTAAATATATATTAAAAGATTATATATAGATATATATAGTTATATATATACATATATATATAATAATAATAATACGTTAAGGTATTTTAATATATATATATGTATATAGTATATAGTATATATATAATAATAATAATATATATATTTGGCATATCGAATATGTAATAAGAATTCGACTAATTCTTATTTAATAAGAAGTCGATTTATTGAAGAATACTTGTGATGTTAAATGACCATGGCTAATTTGTGTCGATGTTGGACACCAAGTTAGCGGTTGAATTGGAAATACATATGATTGTGTGTATGAGATATGTATCACTAGCCAAGACATGTATGAGAGAAACATAACAATATGTTTAAAATTTGCAAGCTTTGACTTGTTCGATGGAGTAAATGGAAAAGACATGGACTAAGTCCAACACATTTATATGGTTCAGTTGACTCAACCTATAAACTAGTTGATTCATTCTATGTGTTGTAGAATTATCATTGACTTATTCTCATCATCTGGACATTGCACCAACTTAGAGGTTTTGGTGCCACCTCTATTTTCACTTTCCTATAGATGTCATTTTTGGAGAAATATTCGAATTCTCCATGTGTTGGTTGAAATAGTCTTTTGAATGCTATCAATCAGAAAGTTGATCTGTTGATGGTTTATGCTAAGTCTAAGCTTTTATCACCACCACCTTTATGCTGATTCACTTTGCATGAAACTGGTGTCATTCTTCATGCCTTAACTATAGGATTTTTGAAAGCCTGGCTGCTCTATAAATAGTCACACCATTTCATTTGGAACACACTCATTCTCATATTCTTATGTGATCATTACTCACATTATTCTATTACTAT
This sequence comes from Sequoiadendron giganteum, assembly GCA_007115665.2. Classification (NCBI taxonomy): domain Eukaryota; kingdom Viridiplantae; phylum Streptophyta; class Pinopsida; order Cupressales; family Cupressaceae; genus Sequoiadendron; species Sequoiadendron giganteum. The sequence continues at coordinate 379,645,311 of CM021108.1, forward strand.
TATCATTCTTCCATTTCACTTGAGAGAGACATATTTTACCAAGAGATTATATGTTCTTTTTGCTGTTTATTCTTCTAAGATATTATTAGCCATATTCATCTATTTTATGAGTGAGGAAAGAGTGATATTTTGTGGAAAAGAGGTATCTTATTTGTTTGAGAGAAGTGTGCTATCAAAAAGAGAGAGAGAGGGAACTGTTTTGGGAAGCTAATTTCAAAGCTGAATCACTGTTGGAAAAGGCTGCATAGTCATCATTAATTGGGATATACGTTAACAGGCATGTGGATTTCTTCTTCTTGTTATTTACTTAGAATTATTATGAATTTATATGTTTTTTGGAATATATTTTCATTATTTGCAATAGAAGTAATTGAGAATGTCTTTGGAAAAGGGAATTGAAGCTTTTAGGCTATTTTTATGTGTTTTTAAGTACTCCATGATAGGAGAGATTGCTTGACAGAAGTAGTTAATTATACTAGATATGTCAAAGAGATTACTTGACATAGGTATCAAATTATGTTACATGTGGTACAACATAGGTATTTAATTATACTAGATATGTTTGAAAATGGGATGCAATGTGTTTGTAATTACTCCATAGTAGGAGATGGGTGTTTATCATAAGTAATATTTACTAGGTATGATTGAACATGAAAAGCACATATGGAAGACTTAGCTAAGTTATTGATTTAACTAGGAAAGCTTGTGTTTACTCCTAGGAGAGGTCATCCAGTATGGGAGAGGGATTAATATACTTACATGTAAGTTGAGTTATCCAAGTATGTAGGTTATTTGGGATGATGGACTATCCATGGAAGGAATACCTAGCTTGTGTACTTACTAGTTAAGTAGTTAATTCCAAGTAGATTAATATGGTTATAGGTTATCTAGGATGATGGACTATCCATTGAAGGAAATACCTATACGTAGCTTAAAATAGCCTTAAGTCAAATCGGCCCTGGGTAGTGTATGTGATAGATGAATTCATTAGAAGTATTGAATGAGAAATATTTGATCAAAGTAGTGTGAATGTACAAGACTCCACTTAGTTGTGTGACTATCAAGACTACATTGTCAGTTCACCGTGATCCATTATTACATGCTAGTTTAGGATTACAGGATTACAAAGTTCTAGTTATGTAGGGCACAACACTATGCTCATTTGGTTGTCATTATCGGTTACTCTACCAATCTCTTTATGGAAGGGAAGGGCCATCTATCAAATGATAGATGTGCGGGGGAAAACATTATGAGTTTGTGGTTGGCGAAAAAGTGCCTGAGTGATGCTTCTCCTCCACAATAGGTGACAAAAGAACCAAGATTTGAAGGGGAAGATCTTGGACCATCTTATAGCTATTAGTTCTAAATCTCATTGGAGCTATGTAAGTGTATGTATTGTTGTATTTTTTTAACTTATGAAGTTATTGTAATGAAGTGGAATCTTTATTGTAATAGGATATGGCATCTTGTTTGTATATTCTCAACAAAAGAAAGATTTTTTTTATTACAATGACTTGTTACTTAATATTTTTACTCGTATGGTGAAAAATGAGAATTTTTTACTTTACTAAAGGGTTGGTATGTTACATTAGTAGATAATTCTTGATCTGACCAAACGCTTCATGAAATTTTTCTATCCAATTGAAGGGAATGCCTTTCCTTAACAAATGTTGAAATGGATGGATCTTGTCGGCTAGTTGAGCAATGAATCTATAGATTGATTGTAGTATTCCTTGTAATGTCCTCACTGACTGATATTGGTTGGTGGTGGAATTTATAAGATAGCTTTGACCTTTGCGGGATCAACTTCTATTCCTTTGCATGAGAAAATATATCCAAGAAGCTTGCCTGATTGGACCCCAAAAACATATTTCTTTGGATTTAGTCTGAGTTGGTACTTTTCTAGTCGTGTGAAAATCTTGTCCAATACTGCTAAGTGTCCACTTTTTTCTAGAAATTTAGAGAGAAGTTCATCAACATAATCTTCCATAAGCACATGCATGCAGTCATGAAAAATAGTAGTCATGGCTCTCTGATATGTAGCTTCGACATTTTTTAGTCCAAATGGCATCACATTCCCAAAAAAAGTTCCCTAAGCGCATGTGAAGGATGTCTTCGGTTAATCTTTAGTAGAAATTATTATCTGGTTATAACCTGAGAATCTATCCATTAGTGATAGAATTTCGTAACCAGCGGTAAGGTCTACTATGATGTCTATGTTTGGTAGAGTAAAATCATCTTTGGGACAAGATTTATTGAGGCCTCTAAAGTCTGTGCATAATTTGATTTCACCATTTGGATTGGTGATAGGAACAAGGTTTGATATCCAATATGTGTAATCAATAGAATGAATGAATCCAACATCTATGAGTTTCTTCAATTTCACCTTGACCAAAAGTGCAATCTGGGGGTGCATTTTCCTTAGCTTTTGTTTGTACGGTTTGGCATTTGGTAACAGTGGTAAGTGATGTAGAACCAGTTCAGGATCCAATCTGGGCATATAAACATATGACCAAGCAAAATTGACTTATCTTTCTGAAAAGAATGTTGTGAACTTTCTTTTCCTTGGTGGTCAAAGATGCTACTAACTGTATGATTCTAGAATTATCTGGTGTTCCAATATTCACTTCCTATGTTTCTTCTATAAGCAATGGAAATATCTCTCATTCTATAGGGAGACTATCTATTCCTCCATCCTCAAGCGCCTCAGAGAGAGAGGTTTTCACCTTTGGGTACGTCCTTTATTTTTACATTTTTATAGTTAGCAAGCACCTTTTGGTTTCGCCTGAAGACCTATTACTTTTATTCTTATTTTTACCTTTTTCATTTTCACTTTTACGACTAGAGGATAGGATAGCCTCACCAAAGTATGTTTCATAATCAAGTTCTATGGAAAAGCCAACCTTATGATCCCCCCTTGGTGTTTCTTCATGAAGTCCCATGAACTCAGCTATTGCTTTGTCATTCTCAAAAGTGTCCAAACTTGGTGGTTCTTGTTGATCCCAATCTATGAGTTGTGGGTAGACAATGGGTAAGCCATCATTAGTATTATCAAGGGTCATGGTGTAGACAAATAGAGATAGATTCATCAAGTTCCCAAGAGGCAACATTAATGGTTTCCCAAAAGTGTTTGATCCATTCTTCTTTGTTCAAGGGGAATTTTGGACGAGGACTGGGTAGGTTTGGTGGGGCATCAATGGTAAGTGTTTGATTGAATTATTTTTCAAGGGGAGGCTCATCGAATATTCCAATTTTTTTTATCAAGGTCCATAAAGGTAGTGGAGGATAGGGAATCCCATTCATATTCATTGGAATCAACATCATAATCCCAAGGGTCCTTGTATGTCTCAATCTCATCTGAAGTAGTAGAAATTGCACTAGAAGGTAACTCGATACCTCAGATACTTTTATTGGTACAAACCCTAGCCCTTGGGTGTTTTATTAACTTAGGAGGTTGTAAGGGTTCAATCATTCCTACTTTATTTAGCCGAAGACCACTATGTCCACCATATCCTTATCATTTCATTATTTGGAACCCTTTTGGATGTTGTTTATCTTGGCAATTTCTTAATTTCAATGTCCTCTTCTTTGTACAACCATGCGAGAATATGGTTGTCTAAGGATTATTTGGAAATTTCCCCCCATCTAGTGAAGGTGGTAGGGGGATTATAGATGATAAATTTAGGCTACATGAGATGTGGTTTTCCATATGACTTCGGTGATTTAGGTAACTTTTTGATGAAAAAGAGACTCTTCATGTTATTTTCTCTCAATCCTTTGTCTTGGATCTAGATCTTGGGCACAGAAGGTGTGATGAATGGGGTTGATGATTTGATGAGAGTAGATGGGTCAATGTAGTGAGATGGAGTGGTGGATGAAGTGGAAGGTGAGGCCTCTCAATTGATGGGAACTTGACGTTCAACAGTTCATTTTAGGTTTGAACAATACTAAAAAGGATCAGGGTCACCTAGAATAGTGATTTCAGTTCCATTGTGTGGGAACTTAAGGCATTGATGGTAGGTATATGGAATAGACCTCATGGCATGAATCCATGGGAGGCCAAGGAGAAGGTTTTAATGTAAATCCAAATCCAAGACATGAAATACTGTATTCTGTATTGCTGGGTCAACTCTTATGGGAAGTGAAATTATGCCTTTGGATGAGTGTTCAACATCATCATAAGCCTTGATAGTGATTTTCTTGGTTTTCTCAATAAAATTCTCAAAGTATCCCAATGTTTTCACTAAATTTAGTGAGCAAATACACAACCCACTCCACCATCTACTAGGAATTGTCTAATCTTGTGTTTATTAATGCATACTTCAAGGTGTAGGGGGTCGTTATGATCATATTTTGGTGTTAAAAAGACTTGCTCGGAGAAGGTGACATGGTGCAACATAGCTAGGTATCCAACCATGGCCTGAAATTCATTGACATCTAGGTTGGAGAGGATAGATTCTTCTTGCAATAATTTATCAAGGATGGCTCTGTGCTATGGGGAGATGCGAAGGAGTTCCAAGATAGAAATTTGTGCGAGAGTTTTTCCAAGCAGGTCTAGGAGATTATATTGAATTTTTGGGCGTGAATTAGATGCAGGCCCTGGAATAGTTATCTTGGTTTGGTGGGTGGTAACAACACATTCTGAACTCAGCTTGTTTATGGTAATAGTGGCAATGCGGTCATCAACGGGTCTCACATTAAGGATGATAGTGATGTAATCATGTTTGACTATGGCATAATTGGCATTATTGTTCCTAGAATTGGAGGCTTTTCCTTTATCATGTTCTTGCAAGGGAGTCTTGAATATGGTATGATTAGCATTGGTTTTACCTTGTGAATCTCCTACTGATATGGTTCCATTTTCAATGAGGTCTTGAATAATGTTCTTGAGTGTCCAATATCTAGCTATTTTTTGTCCTTTTCCTCAATGATATTTATAGTATTCGTCTTCTTTCCACCAATCAGGTTTGATCAAGGAAGGTTCATAGTTCTTGGTGTCTGGTAGTGTGATGAAATTAGATTGCAAAATTTGTTTGAGGACTGATTCTATGGGTTCACCCAAAGGGGTGTATGTTCTTTTGGCATGGGGAGGAACTCTGCATTGTTGATTGTTTTGGACAACATTTAGCATTTGGTTTTGACCTTGGGTCTGTGTATTTGATACATTTGGTGTATTTGATGAGGAGGGACCTTTAAGTCGAATGGTTGGAACTTTGGTTATCAGTCTAGCATCAACAACTCCATCATTAGTGACATTTTTATTTTGGGACCAATATTTTCTCTCGTCATTGTTGGGTTTCAAAATTTCCTTGTGTACCTTGACTAGTCCTTTTGCGATAAGACCTTTCTAAATAAGGATTCCTTTCTCAAGGATATCTTCAAAGGTTGTGCAACATTGGATTTGAATTCAACTCATCAATTCCCTATTAAGGTTTTCTACAAACATGGTGATCAATTGTTTTTTAGGGATGTGACAAGGGAGTTTGCTAACCAAACCTCGCCATCTTTGGTAAAACATGGTGAGTGATTCCCCTTCTTCTTGTTTGGTTGTGCTCAATGTTGCAAAGGTGACATAATATTTAACGTTGAAGGAAAAATGATTGATGAATTTTTTGGCTAGTTCACCCCATGTTCTAATTCCTGGATGAAGGTGTGCAAACTAATATAGAGCTGGTCCTGTAAGGCTTCACAAGAATAGTCTCATCAAATAGGTAGGATCATATGAGACTTACATGCATGATGTGTTGAATTCTCAAATGTGCTCTATTGGATCCCCTATCCTCTTGTACTTAGGTAAAGGTGGTGTTGTGAAATGAGGGGGAAAGGGTGGCATGCACAATTTTTTTCAAAAGGAAATGGGCACAATTCCTCCATGGAATAAGTCTTCTTGTTGGTCCCCAATTTTATGTTTGTCATATGTTGTTGGAGAGTCTGCATTTGTTGTATCAAAATTTTTGTAAGATATGGTGTTGCATTATTTTGGTTTGGTGTCATGATGTTGGTATTAAGGTCATATGTTGGACTTGAATTAGGATGGATGGTTTGTGATTTGGGGCCTTGGTTGCCATATTGATATGTGTTATTTTTATTTGGGATGAAATTGGAATTTAGGTTTGTTCCAAAGGTCGTGTTGGTATGTGGTATGGTGTTTTGGAGTTGAGGTGTAGACCCTTGATTCATGCCTTGGTTTTGAGAATTCGGTCCTTGATTTGCAAATGGAGGTGTAGGTCCTTGGTTGATGTTTTGACATGAAGGTGTAGGCCCTTGATTGATGTTTTGAAGTGAATAAATGGTTCCTTGGTTGGTATTTTTAAATAAAAGCATAGGCCCTTGATTGATGTTTTGTGATGAAGTTGTAGACCCTTGATAGGTATTTTGTGATGAAGGTGTAGGTCCTTGAGTGGAATTTTGGAATGATGGAAGGGACCCTTGATTAATGTTTTGGAGTGATGGAATAGATCCTTGATTATTGTTTTTATTTGGGATTATTCGTGATATAATGTGAACCTTTCTAGGTTGCCTTGATGAAGGTATGCTTTGATATTGGAATAAGGATCCTTTATTTGTGTTTTGGAGTGTGGGTATAGGAACTTGGTTTGCATTTTGAATCAAAGGTGTAGGACCTTGTGATGTGGAACCTTGATTTTTTATTTGAAGTGTGGGTATAAGACCTTGGTTTTCATTTTGAATCAAAGGGGTAGGACCTTGTGATGTGGAACTTTGATTTGTGTTTTGAAAAAGAGGGTTTGTAAAGCTCTTACCCATGGAATTGGAGGAACTTCCAAGTGTGAAACTTTGTCCTTGTGTAGTGGTATGGGTTACCTTGTTTCTAAATGTTGAGATGCTTTAGATGTGTGTGGTAGTTGTAGTCATGTGTGTAGTTGTACCAAGGGGTATGTTTGACATTTGTTGTGATGAGGGAATGCCAACTGAAAATGGATTTTTGATTTCTTCTTCTACAATAGTTGAGACGTCAAATCCTTGAGGTAATTTGGCACCCTTTTAAGCTAGTGCATAGAAGAATCTATTGGGGTCAACACTAAAAAGTTGATAAACCATGCTTAAAATTATTGGGTATTAATAAGATCTTTCAATTTCTTGAGGAGTCAATTGTTTGTTGAATTCTTCTAGGATTAGGTCTTCCCATGTGTTGGTTTGGTCTCCTTGTGATGTGTCTCTTGGAGGTGTAGAATGATTTGAATATATTCAAAGGATAGTGTCATGAAAAGGGTCACTAGAAAAATCCATGTCCTTTCTTTTGGTTTTTGACCTTGTTTCAACCATGTGAGACTTTTGCAAGTTGAGGGATAATGCAAGATGGTGATGAAACTAAACTATGTTTTTGGATTTTCTTGAATATAAGGATGCAAATGCAAGGTTGATAATGAAACTAAGCTATACATTTTTGGATTTTCTTAAATATAAGGATGCAAGGAGAATGAGACTAATGGGTGCAAAAGGATATGAAAGGTTGACTATTTGACCAATTAAGGAAAGATGATATGATGGTAAGGAAAAGGTAAAATGAACTATTTTTTTGTATTTTTGGGATAAAGGTGCAAAGTGCAATCTAGGTTAAAGATAAAGATGATGATAAAATTTATGATCAAAGGGATGTAATATGGATCTATATGAGGTCAAACTAATGCAAAAGAAACCTAAAATTTTATACAAAGGACGAAAATCAAGCTAATGTGAACCCAAGGTAACAATTCCACGTGTCATTAACCTTTGTGGTAATCAAGAGGATAATTTTGACAAGGTTGAGTCAAGGCTAGGAAACAAGCTTAAGACTAAAATTTGATAAAGGGATAATGATAAAGGTTGATAATATGAAGGATTGAGGTCAATGCCTAATAGAATATGCAACCAATTTTTTTCCAAAAGCTTAATGGTCTTCCTATGTTCAAAATATGAAGGTCTAAATGCAACCTAAGGATCAAAGTTTAATCTATGCAATGCAAAGGATGAAGTAAGGTAACCTATAATGAAATGTTTCCCTAAATTGAAATACTAGCATGAACTAGAAAATCTTGCAAATCTCTAGTTTGACAGTCAAAGGTCACTGTAAGAATGGGTTGATCAAATTTTGGACAAAGATTTGAAAGTTACGGGTTATCAGACAATTGCAACACTATTTTCTTCAAATGAATTATTTCAGTTGTGGGTTTCCAGAGCTTAGATGCGATGCAATTTATCAATTGTGGCTCTGTTTTAAGCAAATGCGGTTCCGTATGACAATTGCATTTTTTCAGTTTTCAATTGCCATGTACAATATTAGTTGCAACTTTGTTCTTCTCAATTGTGGTTCAAAAAATGTTTCTTTTGATATTTTGATGGTTTCTGATATGGTTTTGAATATATGTTGATTGGTTTTAGATTGAATTTGATTGGAAAACACAACACACAGTATCAAGCACTTGTTTTTGGTCTGGGTTTTAAATGTAAAAATGTTTGAGTTCAAAGTAAAATACTCATAGGCAACAATACACAAGCCCTATGATTGGCAAGGAAACCACTAGTTGATATCCCCACTTGGATTTCTCCAACCACTTGAAAAAGGTAGATAACTAGAGACTTGGTGACATTGGATCCCCTCCATGACACTCACTTCTTAGGCTCACCAAGTCTCAATTACCCCTATGGAGGAATTCATATCTCTACATACGCTTAGTGAAGATGTGGGGCACCTTCAGAGGTCCGACCTCCTGCGATCAATGAGCGTATAAAAGAGTTTTTGGCAACTAATATAAATTAGCTTTTAGTGAGGGCATCCATTCAAAGTGGCCACACATGCAGCAGGATTAGCTCAAGACTATGGCGAGTCAAGAGGCCTCCCGGTCCTTTCCCTAATGAAGGATTTTCACATAGCTCATGGGGCTACTGAGGGAAACACTTGTCAGTATGACACATCCGTACCCATTGCTAACTGACTTTCATCAGGAAGCACATTTATTTATAGTGGCTTGGAAGAGCTTGGCCTTAACTTTGTTACCACTTGGGTTGTTCCCACCTTTTGAAGCGGGGTGGTAGGCCCTCTAATAATAGGTAAACAAAAGCGAGGAACTACACATATTTCTGATCATCCCAGATCGCACAAAGTGCAAGGAGAGAGCATACTTTATGCCTTTGCCTCACACTCACATGGTGTTATTTTTAAGACCAAAAATTAAAATGTGTTGTGTGATTGTACAAATTCCAAAGAGGTGCTTTTGGTCACTCAAAATCACCAAACGACACGAGAGGAGATCATACACACTTTCTAAGATAGTTGCAAATCACCAAACATGAAGGAAACTGATTAATTTTAAGCCTTGCTTATTATATGAAGACACTTGGATTCATTTTATGCCCATGACGTGAAATTAAAATTTATTTTAATACTCATGAGTGTAAAATGCAAATGATTTTTCTTTTTAAACCTTATAAGTGAAAAATACAAATTCTTCTTAAGCTTATGATCCTGATGCAAGTTGTAGTTGGAAACCGAATAAAAGAAAAATTGCTTAAAACTGAAATAAAAGAGCTCAATTTTTTTTGTTTGTTTCAAAAGAAACAGTTTTTTGGGAGCTCCAATCCAAAGCCATTCGCTAAGAATATAAAGTTAGCAAGCAAAAACTCTATTCTACTAAAAGAAATCAAAAGAAAAATTGAAAACAAACTGAAAACTGAAAGTTTATACCATACAAATGATTACATCGTTCTTTTCGATGAATGCGTTGTTGCATCACATCACACAAGAAAAATTGCGTCACACTTTTGAATTTAAATTTTTTCTACCCACAGATGTGTCATTGATTCTCACAAATGCATCACTATTTTAAATCTGAATGCCCTCCAAACAGTTGTGTCACTGCTTCTATCAAATGCGTTGCTTCCCAACAGTTGCGTCACTACGTTTAGAAAATGCGTCGTTTTGTGTAGAAAATATGCAAAATAGAAACAAAAACCATACGGAATCTTACAAAATCTTATCCTTCATGTCAGGTTCACCAATGTAAGATGTGTGAAACATCCTAGCCTAGTAAAGTGACATCCAAACAACTCTAAGCTAAAAACCTCATCTAAAACAAGAGAATACAAACAAAGAGGAATAAAATGAAAGCATTCAAAGTAAAACACCCCCCATTACAATTGATTATTTCTCTTGTCTCTCCTATTTCTCCTTTTGCAAACATTTCCCTCATATTTTTTGTTGTTGTGCAATAACCTACAAATAGTAAGTAGAAAGTTGAAGACAAAATGGTTGTTAAAGTAAAATTGGAGGAGAAAGGCTGCTTTTATAGACAACCATTCGAACAAACATACAAGATTGATCTTCTAGAAAGATTCCAAGATCAACGGATGAGGTTTCATGAGAGAGAGGTTACAAAACAGATGGTGAAGATCAAGTCTCTAGAAAGATGCCAAGAACAACGGTGGAGGATTGATGCACCAAAAGAGGTGGGAAATTGATTGCTATGACACCAACAACTATGACATAGATTAATGAGCAAGTGGAGAAAAATGGAATGAATTAAATATTTTTCAATATTTAATTCATGAGAAAGAATATTTGGCCAACTGGAAAATAAATAATTCATTTGAATTATTTATTTGAGAAAAAATGGAAAATAGGAATTTAATTAAATCAATTTAATTAAATGGGGAGAGATGGAAATTAGACACTAAATAATTGATTTGAATTAATTATTTAATGGGGAGAGAAATGACACATAATTAAATAATCTTGAAAATTATTTAATTATAGAAGAATGAAAAGGTCAATTGCATAGATAAATAATTATTATTATCTAACTATAGGCAAACGATAAAAAAATAATTAAATAAATAATGATTTATTTAATTATTGAAGAAAGGACGTGTTAGTGACATAATAATTTATTTTAATTAATCAAGATAGAATAGAGATTAAAAAGTGAATTAATTAAAAATTGAAATTATTTAATTAATAGAGGAATATAATCAAGGTGTTACCTATTTTTAGCTACAACTCAAAACAGGTAGAGCTGAATTGCATTCATCATTAAAGGTAGACAAGTGGTTACAAAATTTTCTACTAAGTATTCATTGCTGAAACAAATCTGATTACATTTTGAATTTTTAGTATTATTATGCAACTAATTATAACAGAAAAATCATGAAATTGAATAATGTTTGTTGTTTTATTCATATTGTACCAACCAAAGTCACACACAAGCCATGGGAGTAGCTTAATTTGATTTTCATAATCAAATAATGAATACGAAAAGAAATGTGCACAACACAACTGAAGATAATATAGGTTAAAGAGAGAGGGTGATTCGTCATTGCCTGGAATGATGAATTGTCACTACATTCAAAGGCTTTAGTTATCGTATCTCCAAGTTCCAGTAGCTCCGAGCTCTGAATACATCTACAAGATTGTAAAAAGGTGGTGTTAGAGCAATGATGAATCACATCCTACCTCATGCCTACATTACCAACAAAGATGTAATACACATTCAATTAGGCATTCATCAAAAGACTAAATCAAGCAGGAAGGCATATGATTAGAAGGCATAAAGTTCAATGGAAGCTTTCAACTTCAATTATTTTGTTAACATGTTTGTTCACTGTGCAAGAACAGGTTTATTATATTCATGATCAATTTTCATCAGATATGTGGAGAAAAATGGGCTCCCACAAGGGTTGAGCCCATCATATAAAAAAGGACACCTCTCATTCACAATCACTATATGAGAGTTATTCAATATTCAAATTACAGTCATTAAAAGGACTGTTGTAACAAGAAAGATTCATAGAAGCAACCTTTGATTCATAAGAGATGAAAATAAATTGAGCAAATCATCCCATTGGTCATCATACTAAGAGAACAATCAAAAGAATGTTAAGAGAGCATTAGTTGCATTTGTCATGTGTATTTCAGCTCTACGTTGCACTCATAGTTACATTTCAATAAGGTATTGAGTCCCTTTACATTAAAGGGAAAATAGAGCATTCAATCTTGACATTGTACATACATTGCCTGGCATGCAAAAGGTAATAAAATCTGCAATGTTTAAATATCATATGCAAGCTCAGTTACCTTTCAAGAAAAATGTTTATTCATAAATGATACAAGGACAACAGGTCAAGGCAGTCTATAGGTACAGTCAAACTCAATGAAAAGAATGGTCCATTCCTCAGAAATGAGACTTGCATGATTAGGTAACACTCAAGAGCATAACAGTGATGGAAGCCATGGTAGGCAGTTTATAGGTATAGGAAAATTAATGAATGTGCCATTTATGAGAGTGATTACCTAGTATGCAAACATGTGGCAATGGATCTTTCCATTCAAAGGATCATCCTTTGTCGTCTACAAGTCAACAAAAGGACTAGATACCATAATGGACATTCATCATGCTTTTTCCTTTTCAGTTATTGAGGTCAAATAGTTGTTCAATTCAATAATTGTAGTTTAGTCATAGGACTATCATAGTGCCAAATTGAAGACAATTTTGAAGGCTTAAGACAACAAATCCACGATTATAAAGGAGGACTCATTATTCATACAATATCAATAGTGGAATAAAATAAGCAAATGTGGACTTGAAGCCTAAAAGAAATGCAGAGGTTAGCCATTATGCCAACTCAATCACTATCATGATACACTAAAAACTTTAATCTTCAGATGGGAGAAGTGACAGTCAATAATACATGCTAGGAATATCAACATATGGAGCAATACTGAATAAAGAGAAAAGATACAAATAATCCTAGATGATTACATTGAAACAACATTACAATGTATTTAATCATGTATTGCAAGACAATATCACTATACAAAAAGGAGTCATACCATAATGCCATGATCATCTTTCAAGTGGCGAGAAAAGAAAATTCTAATGGATAATATAGGGGTAAACACAAAGTAAAATGTAATATTATGTGGATACCCATATCTATTATGTGTTGTTTTATTTCTTACAGAAAGTGAAAAGGAAATAAGGGGAAAGATGTGTAAAGTCTTTGAATAAGACCCATATTGTGCAATGGCATCAAATCACTTAGCAAAACTATTCTGTTTTCACGGAGTAGTTTTGTCAGAAAACAAAGAGAATGGCAGCCATGGTAAAGTACATGAAATAGAGCTTTCAATAGTATAGGAAGTCAATAAAGACAATTTTAAGATGGGAAAGAATGAGAACAACTGTAGAGGGGGAAGAATTTGATAAAGATAGAATAGAGGGTAAAATCTTCATCAATATTTGTAGCTGTCAAGAATAGCCCACACATATGGAGGTAAATACAAATCTACATGTAGAAGTCTAAGAGAAAGCAATTATTTTTGCTTATTAACAACACCATTCCTAAATCGGTAAAAGCTCAATGTTCAGTTTTTGTGCATCTTTATACAACATGAGGAATGGAGGGTTGTAGACAACAAATAAAGGAAAATGGTACATTATCAATTATTTACATCTTCATAATACATTAATTGCTTCTTTTTAGTATGGAAAAGCAAATACCCAAAAAATCAAACAGCCACGACCTTTTGTTATGGGTCATTCTTTATATTCCTATCAAGAAGCCCTCAGGAAAATTCTAAATAGAAAATACCCAGATGGAGATAAAAGAAAAATGCAGCCTAGGAGAATCTTGTGTCTTACAAATGAAAAAACCCACTCAAGGTTTGCATTAAAATACAACAAGGGGGCCAAGCATAACAAATAAGGAATACCCAGTTGTAAGGATTGAAGCCGCAACCATGAAGTTTTAGTTTACCAACACAAACCTAGAAAAAAAGAAAAAAAATTGTAAATCCTGTTTGTGTAATCATGCCGGCCTTCAAAATTGCAGAATACACAAAGAAAGAATCACAAATTTCTTTCGCTTTTTGCAAAGAAAATATACTCTAAGAAGGCTCAATCAATGCTCTCATGGCGGCTACAAAAATCAAGAAGCATCTATTCTTTGAAGGCGTCATGTAAATTAAAATACAAGGGAAGTAACAAGAGTTCACTGTGAAGCAAGAAGGCAAAAAAATAACTTACCAGATGCTGAAGATGCCTAAAAAGCCCAGCACAGACCGCAAATGGAGAAACCTTTGCATGGCGGCCTCAACCACATCAAACCCTCATGGAAGATGCATGAGCTTCATGGAAGCCAGAGTAGAAAGCTTCACCTTGAAGCTTCTCAAAAGTTGACAAGTGAACAATGATAATGATTAGGGTTTCCCTAATCTTTACTTTGCTCAAGCTCAAAGTGGGTTTTTTTTTTTTAAAGTTCAAAATTAAAATCATTGTGTCTTTTTGCTTGTGGCCTTGACTTCAAGTCAATGTGCCTTGTAAACAATAGTGTGGTCAGTAAAAGATACGATGAATAGTGATAAGTGTGGGTGTATGCTGTGGTGGAAGGGAGTCATAAGGAGCTTGATATAAGTTTTGCAAATAATTTTATTTTTCCCCTTCCAACACTTATTGTAAAATTTTTTCAAAACTTTATTTAAAATAATATTATTAATTGTTTTAAACGATTTCTTTTAAAAACAACTATTAACAAAAGGGGAAAGATATAAAAAAAATTTCGCTCATGCACAAGTGAATTTAATGATGGAGTGAACAGACACATGAGTTGTGGTGGATTTGAGACTCTCCCATGCATGAGGCATTTTTGAGTTACATATTCAATTGGAGGAGTATTTTTGGAGTTATTTTGGATCAATATGCATGGTTGACCATTTTGAGATGGTGAGAGTTCAGTTAGCTCCAGTTTTGAGTCATTTTTTCAACAGTTTTCATCCTTGCTCGTGAATAGAAGTTTGCACCTTCAATTCACTTTCAGTGCCATCTCCATGCACGTTTGAGCCATTTCGAGTTACCCTTCAGTTACATGCAGTGTGACGCGGAATTTTGAGTTGTTTAAGCTTATTTTGCAGTAGTGGTGGGCCCTATTTTCAAGGCTTTTTCTTTTTGCTCGTGAGAGGACACTTTGAGATATTTTTCACTTCCAGTTCACACTCAGTTTGCCTCTTGGATGCATTTTGCATGCCATTTTTGTATATATTGGAAAAAGTTATTCTTTTTCCTTTAGTTCTTGTTTTCTTCCTTTGCCTTCATCAAAGAGACTTCATGTAACTCAACTTTCATAGCTTAATAAATTATGCAACAATTTTTATAGGTTAATTAAGTTTGTAGTTTGCAGAAGAATTCCTTTTAATTTCCAATATTTTCAAGTTTTTCCTTCAAGACTTCATGCATTATTATTGTGTGGGATTTGATCGATGATTATTGTGTTTCAGTTCAGGAACCTTTAAGTTTTCTATCTCCTTTCATTAATATATGTATGCAATTTAGTTTAAGCTCACTGGTTATACACTATGGATGTAATTGATTATGCAGTTTAGTCATGAAAGCTAAGTGTTTTCCCTCGAAATTGTATTCGATCAGAGCCTCTGTATAAAGCATTTAGGTGATTAAGCTATTATATCAGGTTGTGCAAGTAAAAGTGTTGGGTAATCATTTGTGAATTAGGTTGCAGTTTAGATTTCCAATTAGGTGCATCACCAAGATTTAATTATTTTTCTAGGTTTGCATTTGTCTCAAAACCTTCTTCCTTTTTCCCAACCAGTTTCATTAGTACAAAAAAAATAGAAGATCAAATAGGAAGCCAACTTAGAATCTGGAGGTCTAGTTCCGTATAGGGTACTCATAACCTAGAATTAGTCCAATGTTACACGGGATTGCAGGGTTTTACAGATTTGCATGCGGGTGCAAATCCTTGTGATAACACAAGGATAATCAAATAATTAAAATTATTTAATTATCAGAGGACGATGACCAAGAAAAATGGTGCTCATAGACAAGAAATTTTTCAGTGTCTACAGGTACAAAAACATCTTTGGCATTATCAAAGATAATGGTGGAAGGGGCACTAAACTTGGTCACAATTCCATCAAGGAAATCCAAAACTAAAGTATCAATAGCATCATTTAATGGAATTTCCTCTGTCCACTTGGTGAAGTAGTCTGTGGCTACTAGAATCCATTTATGACTAGCACTAGATGGTGGATTTATCATACCAATAAAATCCAACCTCCACTATGTAAATGGTTGGTCCACTTGAATGAGATGAAGAGGAAATACAACTAACCTTTTCTTTCTAGAAAAGAAAGCATACTTCCTATAATTATTCACCCATCTATGAGCATCATTAAATAAGGTTGGCCAATAATATCGAACCCTCATCATTTTAGTAGTAGTGGTCCTCGTAGAAAAATGGCCACTTGAAGAGCCATCATGGAATTCTTCTAACAATCCGTTGACCTGATTTTATTCAATGCACGCTAACAACACTCCATTGAGGTCCTTTCTAAAAAGTATGCCATCCACTATGACATAGGGGATGTATTATAATCTGAAATGTCTTCTTTTGGTCCTATCCAAACTTGGGGGATACCTACCTTCCTTCAAAATGGTAGTCATATCATTCACCCAACTATTTTGAGTGTCAATGTTGAGTATTTGGTCCTCTTCTAACACAAGGGCAACCTCTATAGGAGTCTCAAATGCTAAGAAAAGTTGTCACACAACCCCCTGCATCTGAAAAGCTTGGTGATCTTAATATCAACATCATATGCCATCACCCTAGCGACCCACCCAACTCTTTTCTCATTGATATCTCTTCTTAACAAAAAATATTTGATGTTGGCATGAGGGACCATCAACTGGATCCTATTCTTAGACACCATGTGCTTGATTTTTTTTGAATTCCCTAGCAACATGGACTTGTTTCTCAACATAGTTGTCGACCTCCTACAATGATTCAACAACTAAGCCTTCACAATTGTTATTCAAAGATTGGACATCTAACGTAAATAGCTATTTCAATCACCATGAAGGTGCATTTAAATTGTCAACCCAAGGACGTAAAATTGAGATGAGTCTACATTGTATGTGCACTAGGAAACCAAAGTAGCTATATTCATCCTACAACTAAGAAATACGCAATACTGAAAGTAAATTGCTTGGAAGTAAATAACATAAGTGTTGAGCATCAACCAAACACATAATGGAATTCTAGTGGTTGTAGGAACAAACAATGCTAGATTCTTAACTAATTACTGGAAAAAAAATAACAACTAAACTAAACTAAGATGCGGGATGGAATACTCACCAAGTGGTCCCCCTTGGATGAGTATCCCCTAAAACTAATGTAAACTCAGGTGCACAAACTTATAACTTCATTTCATTCAATGAAAAACATGAGTACAATCGAGCAACATGACTGTATTACTGAAAAACTTAAGAGTGTGAGTACATTATCAGATTGAGCAACCTTCGATTCAAACCCTTGAAGGAGCATCAAAGTATTATTTATCTAGTCATCTAGAAAGGTAGTCAACTCCCACAGATGTAGAGGATGCCAAATTAGGGAAAGCGCAAAATGTGGAGAGGCGGCTACACACGCACAAAATATGTCAAGCATGTTTGCCTTAACATGGATCTCGCACAACAATAACGCCTATAACCACTCAACAATAATTAAGACCATTACAAGGAAGTTATAGTTTGATTTGAATGAGGAATATTTTTGCCATCGAGAGTCTTTCCTCCATTAAATTACCACCTTGTTGACCGGTATGGTGAATGTCCAGTTGGAGGAATCTTCCCTAGTAGTAGAATTCTAATTATATCTACATGACAGTATTAGTACGCACAACAACTACATATCTGTAACTATCTCAAAGTGACATTCATTAATCACATACAAAATTAACGCAGATGGTTCATATAGCATGTCAATATCATTAAAATTTATGAAAATAAACTCATGTCCAAAGTCTATGGCTTTAAGGAAATATTATAAAAAGGTCAACATCCAAGCACCAAAGTCTATGACAAATGCAACAAATGGATAACAAACTCTATCAATAATTAGACCATAAACTAGACTCATCACTCCCAACATAAGGTCTTGTTGGTCCTCCAGTAGAGGGAGAGTTGTGCTTCTGCTTGTTCAATGCCCTGAAATTTGAAATCACCAGCTGTCCTACATCAGTTTTTGTTGTGTTTGAATTAGGATCCCAGTACCACCCTTGTTGTCTGTCCAACCTACTCCATCTCTGTTTCTCTACAGCTATGTCATATCGGTAGTACCTAAATTTTAGCAAAGGCCACAGTAGGATAGGTGGCTAAAAAGTCAATGGAAGCCAAAATTGTCCCCTTTCCCTTCCAATATTTATATATCTATCAACTCTCTTGAGTGTTGTAGCATAGTTATGCATGGAATGAGGCTCAACTTGTTTCAAATCACCAGTTAGGATGTTCCAACTTTGTGATAGGTATCCCATTACAGATTCCCTTGTGGTTCTTGCTACCTTCTCATATTCTTTATAAATTTCCTTTCTCTTAGAAAGGATCCCAGTGCCATAACTTGGTCGGTAGAGAATTTTGTGCCAATCCTTGAAAATGTCTCCTAGATTTCTAGATTCGGCCCTAATGGGCAAGGGAATGTTGGATTTAGTTTGCCTATAAGTCTTGTACTGCTTTCCCCAACTTACTTCGTTCTATATCCAAGACATGAATGCACTTAATTTGACATCTCCAACATACAACAGTGGATTCCAATCATGGTTTTGGGTCACAACATAATTATGTAAATAATTTTCACACAACAAATTTTTCATTTCAGGAGGAGAAATCTAATAAGCATTGAAAAATTCAATAAGGGTCTCAATGGGGGGATTCAAACTTGAAACAATCCTTGATAGCTTAAAATAAAGAAGCTTCTCCTTTAAATACAAAGCATAGACCCTCAGAGGAGCCCTGCACTCTAATATATGAGGTATTGAAGTTGTCATGTCATCCACCTTTTTCTTTAAAGAAACAATTTCTTCATTCTTATCCCTAATCTCCTCATCTCTTTTTTGAATTTCCCTCTTTAACCTGTGTTTCTCTACTTTACATTCTTCTTCCCTCCTTTACACCTCTTTCCATAAGTTCAAAAATACCTTGTGCATCAAAGAATTAGAGGGCTTGTGTATTCCTACCAAAAAATTTCCTGACACTTTTACTTGTTCTTCATAGACTACCAGCTGCAGGCTTCTATTTGCTCAGCCAATTCTGGCTACAGGGGTGCTGACGGTTCTCCCAGTTCTAGCTGTAGGGCCTCAAGTTCTTGTTCTTGCTCATGCTGTAGGAACTCTTTCTTCTATTCTAGCTACAGGATCTATAGCTTCTGCTCTTGCTGTAGGAGCTCCTGATTTTCCTCATGCCCTCGACTTCCAACTTGTTCTGTGATGTCAGCAAGGTTTGCCAATGTTAAGTTTGTTGCTTCCTCAAATATGTCTTTTTCCTTGACATTCACCTATTCCATTGGAGCTTCTATATCCTCCCGTGATGTTTCTCTAGGTTTAGGGATTCCCTCGGGAGATACACCAATGGCTAGCCTAGCTGGTCTTGATTTTCTAGGAGAATTTCTTCATTTTTCCTTTGGTGCAGGAAGAAGAGTGTCAGCCTTCCATTTCTTTGAGCTTGACACTTATTTTTCTGTCGCTTTGTTTTTAACTTTTCCTTTTCTAATCTCTACCTTCTTCTTCTGTGCCCTCGTTATCATTGGGTGCCAAGAGGGACATCATCATCATAATTTGGAGAGGAGCTTCCTTTTTTCTGAATGTTCATCCTCAAAAGAACTAATCTCTATGGTTTGCTCGGTTGTAGGAGGGTTTACACTATGGATCGCTCCAGAAGTTGAGGCTCCAAGAGCATCTCGAACGTTGCTCACCCTCCTACTAACCCTACGATGTTGAGGCAAAACCCTAGGTCGCAAATGCTCTTGTTTAATTTGATCAATATTCAAGAATTCCTCCCAAGATATATCAAACACATCATGTAGAGACTTCTCAACTAATAATTTGATCAGACAATGGTGGGAAATAGAGTTGTCCCTACCTATCTGGGTCTCAGCCGCCATGATTGAAAGAAGGTGGTATAGCATGTTGGGCACATTCATTCTTCTCTCGTGCCTCATGTGGTTCAGGAGTTTGAAATGCATGGAATGTAGATTCGACTAACAAAATTCATAGGTACTATACTTCACAACATAAATAGCTACTTGCTTCCATGGCTCAGGTAGAGAAATTCTCTTCGCTCCTTGTTTGTCCACGCTCAATGGAGGGTCACTAGGTTCTATAAATTTGGCCCTAGCTGACCTGACATCTCTAGTAATAGGGTAATGTTCACTGTCGGCAGACAACCCTATAACTTATGAAATCCTTTCCTCAGTGGCCATGACCTCCAACCCCTTTATCTTGGCCTTACCTTCAGATAATTTTTAGGCAAATTCCAATGGAACATCTTCATCAAAACCATTCAGCTTCAAGAAATAGTCTATCCATCCACAATTTCTAAACTCAACCAGGCAAGGTGCATCATGTAGTAATACATCATGAGTTTTGGTTTCATTTTAAATTAACCCACCTCCCATTGTCTACAATTGAACAATTGCTCTGCAAAAAAAAAATTCTTCCTGCAATCTTCATCTAAAAACCAAACTTCTCCTTCCTACAATGCTGCCAAATCTCTAATGCTCGTATCGAATGAATTTTACCTTTTGGCTTAAGATTATTATAGGATAAAATAAGGGCAATAAAGGAGTAATAAATGCAGGCTATGATTAAGGAAAATGATGGTGGTTGATGTCCTTTCACACATATGAGTCGTCATCTCACTCAAAATTCAAATCGGCTCAATACTTAAATTTTGCTGACATGAACCAGTACAGACAAACACGTGGACATGGTATTTGCACTCCCCCCCACCCCAACCTAAATTTTCACATGTGTCCTCACATGCGAGGTGGAATGATGATTTGATAGGGGAAGGGAATAATTACATGCTATGGTGAACATCCATATTAATTTACAACAATTAAATAAATGCACTAAAAGACAATTAAGATATAACAATTGATGCACATGTACCTGAATTTGTGGAAGATTTATTGCAAAGATTATGGAGAAAGTATCAGTCACTTTTCAAGAAAATCAGTTGAGAAATTAATGAAAGTGGAGCTGAATGAGGTGGAATGGAACGAAGTGAAATGATGATGGCAAGGTGGAAGAGAGAGAAAGGTGTAATGGATGGGTGGATGGGTGAAGAAGTGGACCCCCACAAAAGTGGAAGTCTTTATTATGACAAGTTACATACCTTAGTTAGCCAGAAGGAGGGACACTAGGTCCACTTCCTTCAGCTGTAGGAAGTTCAGGTGCTACATGCTGAGGGAATTGCTGCAGGAACTCCTCCTTAGAAGTTGTCTTGTGATACAATTTCAGGTGATGACCTTTCACCCTAAAATTAAATCTAACAGGGTGAATGGTAGTGAGTTGAACAACCCCATTGGGAAATACTTCAACAACTTCAAACAGTCCTAGCCATCTTGTCTGTAATTTTCTTGCATTGTCTTGATACCTTGAGTCATAGAGTAGTGCCCAGTCACCTGGCTAGAATTTATAATCTTTGATGAATTGGTAATGCCATTTTACTCTATGATTCTGCACTACCTCTATGTGATGCAAAGCTAACTTCCTCATCCAATCCAAAGCATTCAACTACATGATTCTATCCCTTTATGCCTCAGAGATATCCACCCCCAAGTCCACTACAATCCTAAGAGTCTTATGCTCAAATTCAATGGGTATCATAGCTATCTTTCCATACAATAACTCAAATGGAGTGAATCTTGTAGTTGTTTTCCATGTAGTTCTATAAGCCCAAACAACTTTTGGTAGTCTGCTTTCTCAATCCTTTTTATGGATAGCCATTGTTTTGGTCAGAATGGGTTCAATTTATTTGTTGGTCACCTTAACTTGACCATTGACTTGTGGGTGATAAGAGGTAGAGTTCCTATGCCTAATGTTGTACTCATTGACCAGTGTTGTAACAAGGGTTGAAGTGAATTAAGCCCCTTGATCAGTCACTATCTCTCTTAGAACTCCATACCGTGTAAAAATTTCTTCATAAAGAAATTTTGCAACCTTATTGTCTCTTGCATGCTTCATGGCCTTAACTTCTTCCCACTTTGTTACATAATCAGTGCATACCAAGATATAGCATTTACCATGTGATGGAGGATCAATGGGTTCTACAAAGTCTAATCCTCACTTATCAAATGGAGTGATTACTACCTAGGGTAAAGTGGCATCTCATCAAATTTGGTTGGTCGGCCCATCCTTTGGTATTTGTCACACTTCCTTTTATATATCCCTGCATCCTTGTGGAGTGTGGGCCAGTAATATCATATGTTCAAAATATTCATTGCTGTCCTCTTGGCTGCAAAATTCCCTCCACATGGTTCATTTTGACATGCATGCAAAATGTCATATGTCTCATCTTCCCTCACACATATCCTCATGACATGGTTTGGTCCAGTGTAAAACAAGCATCTAGCAATCCATAAGAAAGGAAAAGATTTTTCAATGAGCACTCTCTGCTCTTTTGGAGAGAAGTGAGGAGGAACTCTCCTTGTGACTAGATAATTAGCTATATCAACATACCAGGGTGTCTACACACTGATGGAAAATAAATGCTCATTAGGGAAGGATTCATCTATAACTTGATTATCCTCTAATGTAGTGAGCCTTGAAAGAAAATCTACAACAACATTGGCCTTCCCTGGTTTATCCACAATGGTCATGTTAAATTCTTGCATCAACAATAACCATCTTGCCAACCTACCTAAGATAAAGTGTATATTCATGAGGTATCTAATGGATGCATGATCGATGTGCACAAATATTTGGTAGCCTGTTATGCAGTGCCTGAACTTTTTAGGGCATAGATCACTGCCAACATTTTTTTTCCTGTCACTGTATAGTTGAATTCAGCTCCTTACAGATTTTTGCAGACAAAATAAATAGTATTTTCAATAGCTCCTTCTTTCTGTCCTAAGACTATCCCTATGGCATAGTCAAATACATCTATATGGATGTGAAAAGGAATCTCCCAATTAGACCCTTGAGTATAGGAGCAAGAGTTAAAACTATTTTCAAATAAAAAAATGCTTTGTCACAATCTTTTGTCCATTAGAATTCAACATCTTTAGTTAGGAGATTATACAATGGTGCTGCCATTTTTCTGAAGTCTTTGATGAACCTCCTATAATAACCTACATTTCCTAAGAAACTCTTGACATCTTTTTGTTTTGCAATGATAGGCAGATTGGTGATCACCTCAATCTTTGCAGGATCTACTTGAATTCCTTTGTGAGAGATGTAGTGGCCAAGAACTACACCTTCCTGCATCATAATGAAGCACTTTTCACTATTTAAAGATAGATTTTGGTCTTCACATATTTTTAGAACTCTCCTAAGATTTTCCAATGCTTCGTTGAAATCAACACCATAAGTGGTGAAGTCATCCATATAGATTTCCATGCGATCAAGAGAGATATCTGAAAATATGCTAATGACCGCCCGTTGAAAAGTTGTTGGTGCATTCCATAAGCCAAATGTAAGTACTGAGTAGGCATAGGTCCCCCATGGATAGGTAAAGGTAGTATTCTCCTGGTCCTCTGGTGCAATTTGGATCTAGTCATAGCCGCTGAATCCATCTAGGAAAGAAAAGTATTGCTTTCCTGCAAGTGAGTCCAAAACTTGATCTATGAAAGGTAAGGGGAAATGGTACTTTTTGGTGGTAGCATTAAGTTCCTTGTAATAAAAAAAACTCACCACTTCCCTCATTTTTAGGAAAAATCACAAATGGGGACACCCACTATCTATCTGAGATGGGGTGGATAAATCTTGCATCTAGCAATTTCTGTAGTTCCCCTTTTACAATTTCTCTCAGTGTAGGGTTAATTTTTCTTTGTGGCTACCTTACTGGTGTACAATAATTTATTATGTATATCCTATGAGTGCAAATCTTAGGGACCAATCCCTTCATGTCATGATAATCCCATGCAAATGCACACTAGTGGGCCCTCAACAAGTTTTCCAGTGACAATTGTTGTTCTTCACTCAGTTTGCTGTTAAGATTTAGATATTTTCCTTCTGACACTTGCACTTGTGTAGTTAAATCTACCATAGATGCTTCACTAATTATTGGTACCTTGAGTTCATATGAAAACAATGTATGAGACATACCTGTTGCTGCAAGAAATTCGGCTACAAGAAGAGCGTCTGTAGGACAAGCGGATGCAGGACGAGCATCTGCAGGACAAGCGGTTGCAAGACGAGCGTCTACAGGACAAGAAACTACAAGATGAGTAGCTACAGGAAGAGCGGACAAGAGTGTCTTCACTATTTCAACAGAATCAAATATATGAGAGGATGATGCTTCCTCAATCTCATAATGGTTCTGAATTATGTTAGACAATACTTCATCTTCATCTTGAAGCTGCATGGAAGGGCTTCTGTTGAACATCATAAGCTGGGCCACAAAATTAATTTCCTCTACCTCTTCACCAACATGTGGCCATACATGATCATTCTTATCATGGGAGGGCTGAGCAGGAGGGTAGAGAACAAGCTTTTTAATGCTCTTTTCATCAGAAATGGTCATGTCTCTTGTCTGGCATCCAATATAGGAATATGTTGTTGCTAACCATGGCCTTTCAAGAATAATGGGGTACCCGCCTAGTGTGGCCTTAGGAGAAAGAATCATAAAATCTACTGGGTACTCCCAAGAGTCTACAGTTACCATAAGATCTTCTACTATCCCATCAGGCTTAACAGTAGAACTATTAGCAAGCTACAAGACAGTAGGAGTAGGCCTCATGCTTGCAACATTTAGTTGTTGCAAGATGTTCTTAGTCATCACATTTATTGCTGCTCCCAAATCAATCAGAGCATTCTTTTTCTGGATCCCTTTTTATAACAACTCCTACCACATGAATCCCTGGGTCATTATATTTAGGGATAATCACTTTCCCAAGCATGATGTCAGCCAATTGTCCCACCACATGAACCGTAGTGGGTTCTTTCTTCTTCCTTCATGGATTCTTAAGGTGTGCTTCCTTGGTTGCATTTCCATATATGGAAACATCTTTTATGGCCTAAAATAGAGGTATTTGGACACATATATGCTTCAACTGATTTAGAATGTCAAAATTTATGTCCTCCTTTTCATCCTTTTGTTTCATAGTTTCCAACCTCTAGGGAAATGGTGGTTCTGGTTCAGTCTGCTTGACTAAGACTAGTTCAAGATTTTTAGGTGCACTTGGCTGAATGGGGACATTCAAAGGCTCCTCTTCTTCTATAGGAAGCTCAGTGATGATGGGTGTGGAAGGAGCTGGAAAAGTAGTTCCTAAACACAAGAGGATGTTACTTACACTCACAACATATGCAAGGAATTGATTTGGATCATTAGAGTATACCGACTGCTGCTATGGTTTATTATTTGGGTTAGGTGTGGGTTGGGCTAGGAGCTGAGTAGGTTTAGGTGCACTTGAATTTGAACTAGCAACAGGAGGAATTATAGTAGGTTGCTGAGGTTGAGAAGGTGGCTACATGTAATTGGTTGTCTGGTTTGGCCATTACTATCCTCCCCTCCATTGGGATGTTTGCTACTAGTTTATTGGAGGTGGTTGCCAATTTCCCTAAAACTGCTGCCAATTCCCCTGGGGTGGAGAGTTTTGGTGATTGGGCCAAGCATTTGGAGGGTTATGCCAAGGACGTGGTGGATATCTTCCATAAGTGGATGGATATGGGGGTTGCCATTGGTTACTAGATGAATAGAAATTGAAATATGGCCCAACAAAAGATAGTGAATTTGGTGGCATGCCTTGTCTTGGGGCTCATGGCCTCCTTTGTGCAAAAAATTAGACTTGATCTTCTTCACCCTGAATTGGCTTGAAATCAAATTTAATCTGCTTGTTTTCAACATTAGATATCATCTTGCATATGCAGTCCTTCTTCTTTTGTCTGCAATGAGGGAAATATTCGGCCAACATTGCCTCTACCTCCTCTTATTTCTTCCTGGCCTGAAGTGTATCCAGTTGAGTGGCTAGATTGTTTATGATGTCTTGTTTGAAGTCTTCCAGTAAGTGATTAGTCTCCATCCTTGAAACTCCATTGGTAGATGACTTACCCATGGAAAATTGGTAAGCTCTCCCCTTCTCTGAAGCTGCCCTAGAATAGTTCCGACATATCTTCTTGATGTCCTCCCAAGGAACTTGGGTAATATCTCCTCCTTCCATTAGGTCCAAGGCATCTGTGTATCTTTCATTAATTCCTCTTAAGAAAAGTAGCTTATATGATTCTTCATTGAGTGTATGATGTGGAGATTTATGTAAGCAAAATAGAAACCTTGAAATATAATCTTCCAGGCTCTCATCTTCCTTTTGCTGCATCCTAAAAATGTCACCTCCTCTCATGTCACTGCCCCTGCAATACTCCTTGTATTTCTCAAGGAACTTTGTCTTTATGTTCTCCAAAGTCTCCATAGTATCTCTACCTAGGTTCATGAACCATCTTAATGTAGCTTCTTTCAAGGTGGCAAGGAATAGCTTAAGCCTATGGGCATAAGTGGTATAGTCAAAACTCCTATAGAGTATATCAAACTTGAACAAGAATGTATTAGGATCTTCTTTGACAAGTCCATAAAACTTAGGAAGAACTAAAGTAGGGATATTTTTGAGGTTGTCTACTTCATTCTGATGAGCAATGGGGAAAGGAAAAGTTGGTTGGTTGGGTCTGTTTCTATTTGCATCACTCATGCCTGCCTGATGAAGTTCCAAAGCAAGGGGGTTCTCACTTAGATTATGATCTTTAGAGGAAGCTTCAGAATGGTCAGATCTAAAAATGAATCAACAAAGAGGTGTGGCTCTTCTTCTTCTTCGTCTCTGGGCAGGTTTTGATACTCAATTATCTAGAATAGATTAGGATTGTTAAGAAGGAATCTCCCATGATTATCTCTTCTCCTTTCTCTATGCATATGTTATCAACTCACTATCAACCAACTCACACAACAAATTGGAAATAGGGGGGGTCATTACTTTCCTAAATGACGGGTATACTAAGAACA
The DNA here is from genome assembly GCA_007115665.2 of Sequoiadendron giganteum. NCBI lineage: Eukaryota > Viridiplantae > Streptophyta > Pinopsida > Cupressales > Cupressaceae > Sequoiadendron > Sequoiadendron giganteum. The sequence continues at coordinate 379,672,298 of CM021108.1, forward strand.
ACTTCCAAAAACATTACAACAAGAAAAACTATCAATGAATCCAAAGAACACCCTAGTTTGACACCATCCCCGACAACAACACCAAAAATGTCAGCCTCCTACAATGATTCAACAACTAAGCCTTCACAACTATGATTAAGAGATTGGACATCTAACCTGAATAGCTATTTCAATCATCATGAAAGTGCATTTAAATTGTCAACCCAAGGATGTAAACTTGAAATAGGTCAGCACTATATGTGCACTAGGAATCAAAGTAGCCATATTCATCCTACACTAAGAAAGACACAATGCTTAAAGTAAATTGCTTGTAAGGAAATAACATAAGTGTTGAGCATCAACCAAAAACTATACTAAGCTGAAATGCATGACAAAAATTAAAATCTAATCGAACAAACAAGAAACTACTCTATCAGCTTTGGTTGTAGGAATAGTCACATAATGGAATTCTAGTGGCTGCAGGAACAAACAATGCTAGATTCTTAAGTAATTACCAAATAGAAAATAACAACTAAGCTATAATAAGGTGCGAGACAAAATAATCACCAAGTGGCCCCCCTTGGATGAGTATCCTCTAAAACTAATGTAAACTCAGGTGCACAAACTTATAACTTCATTTCATTCATTGAAAAACATGAGTACAATCGAGCAACATGACTGTATTACTAAAAAAATTAAGAGTGCGAGCACATTATTAGATTGAGAAACCTTCGATTCAAACCCTCGAAGGAGCATCAAAGTCTTATTTATCTAATCACCTAGCAAGGCGGTCAACTCCCACAGATGTGAAGGATGCCACATTAGGGAAAGCACAAAAAGTGGAGAGGTGGTTACACACACACAAAATCTGTTAGGCATGTTTTCCTTGACGTGAATCTAGCACAACAGTAATGCCTATAACTACTCAACAATAATTAAGACCATTACAAGGTGGTTACAGTTTGATTTGAATGAGGAATCTTTCTGCCATCGAGAGTCTTTCCTCCATTAAATGGACACCTTCTTGACTGGTATGGCGAATGTCCAGCTAGCAGAATCTTCACTAGCTGCAAGCTTCCAATTATATCTACATGATAGTATTAGTATGCACAACAATTGCATATTTGTAACTATCTCAAAGTGGCATTCATTAATCACATGCAAAATTAACACAGATGGTTCATAGAGCATGTCAATATCATTAAAAGTTATGAAAATAAACTCATGTCCAAAATCTATGGCTTTAAGGAAATATTATAAAAAGGTCAACATCCAAGCACCAAAGTCTATGACAACTGCAACAAATGGATAACAAACTCTATCAATAATTAGACCATAAACTAGACTCATCAATAGCTATACTTGATCTCGTGATCTTTAAGTCCTTCACTGAAGAAGGTAATAGGTTTCTCAATATTTTTATTGTTCAGTTATGTTAAGACAACTGATATGGTTACTTCTCCTCTAAAAGTGTAAAGAATGAAGTCCTTGTCATAGTTGGGATTGTCAAGGGTAGAAGCTTGAGAAATTGCTTGTTCTTTAGCCTCAAAGCTATCCTTCCCTTCTTTGGTCCAACAAAAGACCATATTTTTCTTTAGCATAGAGGTAAGAGGCTTTACCAAAGTAACAAAGTTGGGAATGAATCTTATCACAACATTAGTTGTTCCTAGGAAGCTTTGTTATCCTTTCTTGTGGCTGGGGAGTGGAATGGATAGGATGGACTCCACTCTTGATAGATCAATGGCCAAACCATCCTTGGAAACAATGTGTCCAAGTAATTTTCCTTGGTCAGTGGAAAATACACTCTTGTTTGGATTCAAGGACATACCATACTCCTTGCACTTCGTGAAGACTTGTTCAAGGTGGCCAAAGTGATTGCCTGAATGTTTTGAAAAGATTGTTATGTCATCCAAATAGACCAGCACAAATTTTTTGAATACACCTTGAAATTCCATGTCCATTTCCCACTAAAATGTGGTGCCAACATTGGTTAACCCAAAAGGAATCTTGAAATAAGCATAAGAACACTATTTGGTAGTAAATGTTATCTTATGTTGGTTAGATTCTTGGACTAGAATCTAATTGTAGTTTGAGTAGTTGTCTAAGAAAGATAATATTTTTGAACTACTAACTTTTTGCAAAATTTTCTCCATGGAGGGGAGAGGGTAATGATCCTTTAGGGAGGCTCTATTCAAGTGTATGAAGTCAACACAAAGCCTTATTTTCCCATTATTCTTTCTAACAAGGACTAAGTTTTCCACCTATGAAGAGTGTTTGATGGGAAATATGATCATAGCCTCTATTAATTTAGTCAACTCTTTTCTTTATCAAAGGTTCAATCTTAGGATTGATAGGCCTTTGTTTCTGTCTTATAGGTTTAACATCTAGGTCTAACTCAATGGTGTGATGGGCTAGGTTAGGATCAAAACATTTTAAATCCTCATAGGTCCATGCAAACACATCATCATAAACCTGGAAAAGTTGAATGAAAGTTTCATTTTCAGTTTCAGAACATACCTTCCCTTGATCTAATGATATTCCTTTTATAATTGCAACTGGATCATAGTCACCCTTCTTTGCAACTAGGTTCATTTTCTTTTGCTTCAATTGATCATCAAAATTAAAGATACCCTCAAGGGTGATGAGACCATTTGGCAACTTTTTGTTGTTTAGTTTCATGATTTGATCCTCATATTGGCCTCATAGCTTAGACTAATTTTTAGCAGAAAATATTGGCTCCTCTTGAAGAAAATTGATAAATTGCTAATCATTTTCAAGGACCTACCATTTTACTTGATTGTTTGGAACAATAGGCATTAAAATGCACCTGATATGTTGCTTCTTGTTTACAATATTAACTAGTATGCCAACTTTAGCACCAATTGTTGTAAGTTTGTCAACATATTTATTTTGACCTCTAGGGATAGTCTAGATGTTCAAGCCCTCAAAACCATCAATAAAATCCCAAACCTCGTGTTTGTAGGATTTGAGTAAGTTATTCTTGGTTATAATCTAAATTTTTATTTGGTTGACAATTAATTCACTATCTCCAAAGACATTTAATAATTTGATCTTCCCTTTTTGTGCAATTTGGAGACCTTGGATGAGGGATTCATACTCAACCACATTGTTAGTGAAATTAAACTAGAGCTTGAAAGAGAAGTAATAATTCTCTTTACTTGGGGATACCAACATTAAACTAGCACCTATACCATTCTTGTTTCTGGAGCCATAAAAACAACTAACACAACCCCTCTAGATCTCCTTGAGCTTTCACGAGATTGGGGATAGGATTATTCTCTTCATGAATATAGTAAGTTCCAAGACTAGTCTCTTTTGCTTTAGTGAGTGGTTCAAACTAAAATGAATTACACCATTCATCTAGAAAACAATCAGTTACCTCCTCCAAAAGAGTAGTAGGCTCACAAACAATGCACTCTTCCTTTTGATTGTGTAATGTGTAATTCATATTTATGGGGCTAGGAGTGTAGGATTCAATTTGATATTTTACAACAAGTTCAACTTTGATGGTCACTTTGGTACCATACCTTGTCTTGAATAGCATTTGGTACCAATGAAAAGACAAATATCTACCTATTTTAGCAGTGAACTCTCTGGACAAACAAATGGCAAAGAAGGCAAGGAGGTCTATGACTGAAATGTCTTGAAACACAATGCAACCAGGGTATACATGTAAGGCTAATTTTATATCTTTAATGACCCCAAATATCTTGACAACAATGCCATTCAATTGCACAGCTCCCCTAGCCACAGGTTCATACTTAATGCCAAGAAGGTCAACTACCTTTTTGGCATAACAAAGTTGCTAGCCCCCAAATCAATCATATAATTATGTACTATATGATATCAAATAATTAAGGACAAATATAAGGGGGTGTCTTACTGATCTCACTTGAATTACCCTCTTCCTTTGGCTGCATTAGGCTGGTTGGTGGAGTAGTTCCTTATTTTGTTGTCATATCATTTAGCAGCTTGAGCCCTTCCAAAGATTGTTATAAAAAATCTCTTTGAGTTGGGATGGAAAAAGCCTCCCACATGGTGAAATTCAAGTTAGCCTTCTTCATTTGATCAATTGTATTGAAAGGAGTTTGAACAACCTTAGATGAAACTCTTGGAATAACAAGGTACAACTTTGTTGATTGGATGAATTGTGATTGTTCCTATGCTTTGTTAAACTTACCAAAAACATGATTTGATTGTAGCATAATTGTTCTAACTATTGTACCAAAAATTATAGTGGCATGGGGTGGTTGGGAGGCTAGTGCATTGCAAACTATGGAAGATATACTATTATCCATTGTTCTTTTCTTTGACCTTGTGCTTTAGGTGATTGCATCAAAACTTAATTGGCTCATGCCATAAAACCATCCTTCATACCAATTGACCAATGTAGATTCTCCTAGAATGTGATCTTTCCTACCAAAAATTGCTTTGTTTGCATCAAATTCTTGTCTTGAAGTTGAGGGTTCATTTTGAACCACTAGATTTTGTGAAATATCTCCATTTTGACAAGCATGTTGGTTATGTGGTTGATTTTACAGGTAACACTAGTCATCTTGTTGAGCTAAGTTGTTTTGAATTGGAACAAGAGCCTTTGAAGTGTTAGTAATGGCTGGATTGACACTATTCAAGAGTTTGACATAATTCAATTAATTTTTCCCTTGATATGATGACCTATTTTGTTGATAATTTTGACTTTGAGGTTGGTAAGATTTGTTGTTTTGAGCTTGTTGCCTCTTTATTTCCACTAAGCAATTACCAAAAAATTGTAATAAGGCTTTAATTTCATGCAATTCATTTGAAGGTGTGATAGAAATAGATGGCTAACTGGTATATGCAAATGGAATATGATCCAGTGTGTGTTGTTGAGGATGGAACTCTAGGAATAGAGGCATTGGTGGCCTTGGATCTATTTTCCTAGCTTCTATTAGACAATTCTTTCCCTCGATGGCAATGTCATGAATTTGGAAGAGTCACTCCAAGCATAGATTGTATCATAACATCCACATCACTATTAAGAACCCTTAAATATTATAGGAAGATATGATTGGGAGAAGGTTTCACCAAGGCAAGGATTCTATCCTATCTTCTGAAATTAAAATCTCCCATGAATTCATGGGGTTCCCTCTTAATTATTGTTGACTTCTCAACCAAGGACAAGTGATCACTATTATCTTCAAAATTTTCACATAAGTTTTCACCTAACTCATCCTAGTTGTGAATAGAGTTGGGTTACAAACATCTATACCATTGTAATGCTTTTCCCTTCAAGGATATAGCTAGGCATCTAACATCCACATTGTCTTCGGTGATATTATGTAGAAAGCATGTATTGGACACATCTTGAATGTGTTCTATTGGAGTAATGACTATCTCACTAGTGAAATAAGGAATAATTTTAAAATAATTTATTGGTATGTCATCCCTTTGGGATAACACAAGAGGGATACCACCATTAAAGGTGAAAACACTTAATTTATAAGGATAACCATATGGAATTATGGTCTTTTTATGTGAGTGGTAAGATTCAGACTAAAATAATCTACTGAATGGAGGTGTGGATTGAGACCTAGGATTTGGAGTTATATAGCCCCTAATTCTCGTTACCTGTGATAAAGAATGTCCATTTCTTCTTCTAAAAGTAGAAATAATAGTTTTGTGTATTTTAAATTACCTCTAGAAGACACCCTTGTTTGAATTCTAGGCACAAATTTGTAGGTTTGATATGGAACCAAGACTAATAAGCTACTATAGAGTCATCAAAAATTTGATGGTAGAGTTGCTAGGTACCTTGTTGAATGCATATTTAAGGCTAATAATGCTAAGAACAACACCACTTTCTGAATAGGATAAAAAAGGGTCCATTAGACTAGTCCCATCGAGTGTGCCAAAAAATGTCGTCACATGAAATTGCACCTTACTGAATGTGTTGTTCAACATTCCAATGACATAATGGAACTAACCTTAAGGTTTGGGACTTTGTAAATGAACTTAGATCTCTAGAGAAGGTCAAATTCCTCTCAAAACTAGATGCAATAATACTGGTCTAACCTAATATTGGATAACTCTACACTAATCTCGATCTATCTAGTTGTAGAAGAAAAAGAGAGATGAGAATGCTGAAATTTAAAAATATGGTGATGCACCAAAGTTAAAGATGTTTCTTCCTGCCTATGACTACACAATATCAACAAAACTACCAAATAAATTCACACAACTCTCTGTTATTCCAATTCCTAAGAAATTGCATGAAGGTTAGGGTTTAACATACACTAAGAGGGGAAATATTTCTCCAAATTTATCTTCTTATACCATACTTAACAAAACATTCAATCTTTGGAAACATAGAAACATTCATTCAAATATGAAGGCAAGATGATTTGTACAACACATTCAAGGTAAGAGAGGGTAAGATAATAATATTATTGTTAGAGAGGCATAGGCTAGTGTTATGATTGCAAAAATATAGAACATACATGTATTTGCAAGAGAAACCAAGGAAGAGCCATTACAATGAGCACAAAATGTCGTATATTCATTTGTAGGTCATAAGAGAGAGATAGGGCATGTGACTAGGCAAGAAACCCTAGCCAAAACCTTGAAAATGATGTGTAGACATCTGTACCTTGTATCCCGAGTTGAAATCCTACCATAATGGTCCTGAAACCATAGCCATGTGTTTGGAAATAACTGTGGATCAAATATGGGATAAACTATCCTTGTAATTCTATCAAGTTGGTTTAATATATTTGAATCAATCCTTGGAATTTCATGTTGATTGCCTCAGCTTGTTCCTAAATGTCAATCCAAGGATCGTAAGCTCATGAAAGGTGTTTTGGTTACATGCCTAAGGGATAGAGATAACAAGATGAGTGTTTATGAAATGCATTTAGAAATTAAACAACTTAATTAAATCCTATTTTTAATCAATACATTCTTGTTTCAAATCAACACATAATTTGAATTTTACTTCTAAATACTTAAGATCAACATCTTGAAATGACCACAATACTTTAAATGGTATATAAGATCTAATAGAAAAGATATAATAATGAAATTGCATTTAAACAACTTTGGTGATAGGAGCTACAATAACCAGGTGACAGGACCTGTGGTATCCTGGTGACATGATCTGATAAAGTTGTGCAGATTGTTTCCTTGTTTTAAGAACATTGCATCTTTCATAATTTCCAATACATGAGTTATCCTTGAAATCTGTGCTTGTGCCACATGTTAGTGATCTTTTAAAAGAAATCATACACCACACTTCATAAAATTACACACTTATAGAGTCTCTAAACTTAACAAATTAATAATATGCGTATATAATTACTGAACTTCAACGAATTAACAACACATACATAAAATCACTAAACAAATATAAATAATACCTCACAAAATAAAAGGAAATAAAAATCCAATCGTTGCTTAAGGAGTGAGTCCTGTCTCCCAACCAGCCGACTAAAGATTAAGCTCAAACAATATGCAAATTCAACGCTGGTAATTTGATAATAGTCTTATGCTTAGATTAAATTTGGACTAAATATTGTCTTTCAAATACGAGAGAGAATATATGTAAAAATACAAAACAAAATATCTAAAATAGTTGTCCACGGTTTGTAATTATATAGCCAAAATTACTTAATCACTTCTAAAAATAGTGAGGTGGCCTCCGACCACTATTTTCTAAAAGTCCCAAAACCGATTACAACCCGATTACAAAACTAATTACTGAACATATGCTAAAAGACAATAACTAATGGAAACCAAAAGATCATGGGAATCATCCAAGAAATCTTCATCACTTGTCCTCTCGACCTCAAGACCCTTGTTTCACATAATCACCAGAATTAGTACCTCATATTAAGTTAATTGCTAAATTATTTTGCATCCTCCAATATACATTAATTATCTTTAATTATTTACAATTATTATGGAAATTTAGGAGGAGAAAGGCCAAAAGGTAAGCTAGGATAAACACAAAAGTAGGAAAATCCATACTAGAATTAATGGAAAACTTTTAACCCATCATTTTCCCCCCAGTTGAAGACATTGCATGTCCTCATGCATAACTTGCATACTTAGGTTGAATCAACTGTCAACTTTTGCATTGCTTCCACTATCTCTTTTCTGGGCACTTGTCTTTCAAACTTTGGATTATTTGTCGGTGCTCTACTTTGGAGATGTAGTCTATTGAAATATTCTGCTCCATTGAGGCCTTCAATTCATTGAATTTTTCCTAATGATATTCTATGGTCATACATTCTTTAGTGATCTTCTCTTCCATCGAGGCTTTCAAGCTTTCAATTATATCCTGATACTCTTCCAAGGTTATATAACCTCTTATGTTTGGTTTATGTTTTTGAGCCAATTTCCCTAATTGGAATCTTAAATCCCTTGTTTCCTCAACCTATTGTTGGATTTTGTTGTAAAATTTCTACAATTGTTTTTGAAGGAATAACATTCAAGTTTCCAACCAATGCACATTTTCCTACAAAACCTTGATTTCCTCTATAGAATACTCCTCAATTTGTGAGATTTCATGTGATTTTTCCTTTGTATCCTTAGTTATGGAGTCAAACTTTTGATACAGGTCATGGCCAAAAAAGGATCCTACTGCAACCTAAGGATTTACATTTTGTTTATCGGGAGCATTAGTTTCTTGTATCACCAAATCTTGTTTATTCCCTTGTTGAAATTCGACATATTGCTCATGTAAAAGTGTCTAAAAAAAATGTTCTGTTGATCACCTATATCTTCCTCTTCAATTTGGTTGTGAGGACTAGTAGGGGGCTCAGAGATATCTTCTTCATAATCATCTAGTTCATCTTCCTCTTCAAGGGAATTATTTGCTATTCTCTTTGTTTTCCTTCTTCTATTTTTCATCGTTGCTCTCGGCTTTGCCTATCCTTACCTTTCAAAAGATTAGTGGCTACAATTTCAACATCTATTTCCTTGGGGTTTTGGGTCATTGCACAAGTAGTAGTGGCTAGTCTCTGTAAACCAGAGGTTGCTTTCTCATATTTTCTTTTAAACTTGGTGTTATAGGGGGTCTTTACTAGAGGAGTACTAATACTAGCGACATCTTTACCCTTTCCAGTACAAGCCCTAAACTTAAACTTTTTATCATCACTACCCCGTGTCTGTTTTACATGTACCTTTTCTTGTAAATTCCCAATTTCCTCACTAGGGTTTCATTTTCATGGAATTTTGTATCCCTATCATTCTGCCCTAGGTTTTTATCATCTGGGTTCTGATTTCATTGTCTTGGTTCTCGGGGTTATTGTTATTATCCCCGGCTCCATGAGCCTCTGGCTCAATTTATGGAGCTGAAGAATTAGAGGAGCTTTCTTCCTTTGAAAACACAACCCAAATAATTGGAGGTACAAATTTTGCTAAACCCCTCATTCAACCCATGGTGTGCCACAAAATTATGGTGCCCTTTCTACACTTCTAAACTCATCCTTTTAATTGAATGAAAGAGGTAACGTGAAAGATTAAGGTTGCCATTGTGTCGTAAATGACAAAGTAACCTAAAATGGTGTACAAAAACATATGTATACCTCCCTTCTCCTGTAATGTACTAGATTATGACTTTGGCTACATCGGGCCAGTGTTCTGGAAGTGAAGCCCACAAAGTGCCTTGTTTAGGAGTCATCTGTAAAGCCTCACCTTGTCTCAAAAACCGTTGAGAATATTGTTGAAGTTCAACTACTCTATTCACAGTTGATGGAAAATAGGCTTCTCTAATCTCAGGTAATCCAGTGACCTCGGCTATGATTTTCTCAGTGACTGGCAAGGAAAGTCCCCGCACCACTATCACTACTGAAGGCCATTTCAAACTAAAAAGCTACCTCATCATCATATATGTAGAGCTTCGTGAAGAAAACATGCCATCCCGCATCGTCAAAAACCCGATACATCATTGCATTAGCTCTCACATTCTGCATATCGAGGGGTTCCCGTCGTTTGTGAATACCACTCATGGTGATGAGTATTAGCAGTAGGAGAAATGAAAACTATCTAGTGATAGATCACAAATGATGTACTCAAAATCCATATATGAGATTAACTCTATAGAAACAAACAAACATGGTTATCATAGCGGAGTAAAATAGTGTTGTGAGATGATGGTATTCATGACATAGCATACCCACCCCCCAGCTAAGCATATGAAACTATCCTTGGTGTTGCCACAATGAATGCAAAGAAAGAAAATAAATTAATGTGAAATAAAAGGAATACAATATCTCTAATGAATTATCATTAGAGTACATCGACAGTGATGCAAAAAGTGGTGACGGATGATGAGGACACCAACAGGGCTGAGGTGGTCCAATCAGGAAGTGCAAAGGAGGAAGATAGCAGAGAAGCATGTTGAGGTGTCAACATTAGAGGAAAAAAACATGGCATTGGTACGATGCAAGTGGATGCTAAGAAAATCCATCTTGATGGGAAGGATCAGAAAAAATATGACGTACAGGCAGGATGATGCAATGAAATGACTGAATGAAGTGATTGTTTGAGTGGTGAATGGGGTTGGAAAAAGTTGACGTAGGATGGCCGATGGTTGGAAAGTGACAGATGTCCATGCAACACTAGTCAGGATGACATGGAACGACATAACACACCAAATTAGAGAGGGGATGAGGAAAATGAAAGGTAACAGAGAATGATTGTGGGATGAAACGAGGAGAATGACTTGGCAGAAAAGCCTTCTTGACGCATCAGTAAGGGAGTGGCGATAGGAAGTCAAACAAGGTAGTATCCTGTTGCAAGGGAGACATGAGTGTGCCAAAGTTTATTTGTAGAGTTTTATATTTTTATTGATTTATTATATATTTTTTTATTTTTATTTTTATTATTTTGATTTTTTAATTTTTTAATTTTTTGATTTTGTTTGTTATTATATTTTTTCATTTTCAATGACAAGCTACTAGTGGCCTGGTTTTCAACCTATCACTATCTAGGGGTGTCAAAAAATGGTTTTCACCCTTAAGGTTTTTTCTTGTTTTTGTTTTGCTCTTTTTTTGTTTAATTTTTTTTTTACCACTTATTTTGGGGAGGTGACATGAACAATAGTGAGTTCCTTTTCCATATTACAAAGAAAAAAATCTTTAAAAAGGGGCCATATGTATAGTTTCAAATTGTGCCTATTGACAATGAGAGTCGTATGCTCTAAATCCATAGTGCATAACTGAACAAAACCATTATCATAAACAATCTTGATCTCATAGGGACCAAGCCATCAAGTGTGAAATTTCCCTTTGAAGTCTTGAAACCAATAGTCATAGAGCAATGCCTAGTCACGAGGTTGGAATGTTCGCTGACAAATGAAGTGGTCATGCCATTTCGGTGGTTGTTGTTGCATCACCTCTGTGTTAAAAAGGATTCGTTGATGCATCTCATCCAAGGAATGGAGTTGAGTTATTCTTTCCTTCTAGGCTTTGATGAGATTCATCCCCAATTGAAGAGTAGTGTAGACAGTCTTCACTTCAAATTCAATGGGAAAAACAACCTTTTTGCCATAGACAAGTTCATACGATGTCAAGCAGATGGTTGTCTTCCAAGTTGTCTTGTAGGCCCAAATTGCCTCAGGAAGTCTATTTGCTCAATCCTTTTGTATAATGCCATAATCTTTGTGAGGATATTCTCCAACTCCCGATTGGTCACCTCCACTTGCCCATTGGCTTGTGGATGGTATGGAGAAGACTTTTGGTGTTTGATTTCATATTCTTGAACTAGAGCTACAACCAAATCGAATGTGAATTGTGGTCCCTGGTCTGTAACAATCTCTCGTAGTACACCATACTTGGTAAAAATATCAGAGTATAAGAAGTTATCAACTTTTGTATCTCTAGCATGTTTCAAAGCCACTACTTCTACCCACTTAGTTACATAATCAGTACAAACTAGAATATACTCTTTATTCCTAGAGGGAGGATTAATTGGTCCTATAAAATACAAACCCCATTTCTCAAAGGGCTCAATTGATAACTGAGGGTGTAAGGAAATCTCATCAAAACATGTGGGTTGGCCCATACACTAACACTTATCACAATGTTGAATATATCTTTTACAATCCTTATTTATTGTTGGCTAGTAATACCCTACAGTCAAAAATTTGTTAGGGGTTTGTTGTGCTACAAAGTGGCCTCCACAAGGCTCAAAATGGCATGCATGGATTATGTCAAAGAGATCCTCCTCTACAACACATTGACACATGATATTATCAATTCCAGTACGAAAGAGTAAACCATTAATCCAACTATATTGCCCACAAAGTCCTATAAGATTTTGTCAATCTCTTGGAGAAATGTGGGGTGAAAATTTATATGTGACAAGGTAATTGGAAATGTCCACAAACCATGGGATTTTTTATGAAAATGGTAAAAATATGTTCATCCAAGAAAGTATCATCCATAGGTATTGGTTCATTATCACACTGCAATCTGGATAGAAAGTCAACAACTACATTTTCACGTTCGAGTTTGTTAAGAATAGTGATATCAAATTCCTACAATAAAAGAAACCATCAAATCACTCGTCCTGTAACAACTATCTTATTCATTAAGAATATTATAGAAGAATGATCCATATGTACAAAGACTTTATACCCAATTATATAATGGAATTTTTTTTTTACTGCATAGACTATAGCCAAAAATTCTTTTTCAATCACAATGTAATTTACCTCTACACCAGTAAAATTATTACTAATATAATAAATGGAATAAAAGAGACAATCGTCCTTTTGTCTAAGCACTGCTCCCATATAATTGTCTAAAGCATCGATATGGATATGGAACAATAAATCCCAATTTGTTCCTTGTAAAAGTAGTGTAGTTATAAGGTTCCCCTTAATTTCTTCAAAAGCTTGTAGGCACTCTCGTGTCCCTGAAAAATCAACATCTTTCCCTAGCAAAAGAAAAAGAGGTGATGCAATTTTACTGAAATTTTGAATAAATCTTCTATAATATCCAACATGACCCAAAAAACAATGAACATCTTTCTGAGAAGTAGGCATAGTAAGTCTTGAATTATCTTTACCTTTTTGGGATCTACCTCAATTCCCTTCGAATAAATATAATATCCTAAGACAATACCTTTAGTCATCAATATGTGACATTTTTCATGACTCAAATATAGATTAAAGTATCGATACATCTTTTAAGAGCCTTTTCCAAATTTACCTTTGCTTCCTCATACATGTCACTATAAATAGTAAAATCATCCATGTAAACTTCCACACAATCATGAATCAAATTAGCAAAGATACTTAAGACAACTCACTAAAAAGTAGCAAGAGCATTACATTGCCCAAAAGGTAAGACATTATAAGAAAATGTACCCCATGGGCAGGTAAAGGTAGTCTTGTCTTGATCCTTTGGGGCTATATGGATTTAACTATAACCACTGAATCCATCAAGGAAGGAAAAAAACTTCTTTCCAACAAGAATATCTAGGACTTGATCAATAAAGGTAGTGGAAAATGGTCTTTCTTGGCAATCTTATAAAGGGCTCTATAGTCTACACATATTCAACACTTTCCATTCTTTTTGGGAACTATTATAGGAGGTGACACCCATTGGCTATTAGAGATAGGATAGGTGAATCCTACGTTAAGTAGCTTATGTAGTTCCTCTTTAACAATTTCTCGTAGGATTGGGTTCAATATTCTTTGTGGTTGTATTACAGGTTGACTTCCTTCCTCTATGTATATATGATGTGTGTAAGTAGCAAGGTGTATAACTCTCATATCTTGGTAACCCCAAGCAAAGTCATCTTTATGGGAACACAACATAGAAATGATATCTTTTAACTATGAGGAGCTTAGGTTGGGATTTATATTGAGCATTTTTCTAGGTAAAATTTTCATAGCCTGAGACTAGACAAGAGTATTTACAACAAGCAACTATGAAGTAGATGAGGATGGGTCAAAATTCCCAGATACTAAAAATGGGCTATATATACAAGTGTGTGATAATAACTGATGCAAAGTAATAAAATGTTGAATAGATTGTGAATTACTAACTAATAGAAAATTCCCAAAAGGGCAATTGTCATTTATACTCGAAGGAAAAATCATTATCTCTAAAACATTATCAAACAAATAGTAATTTTGCAAGAAATTATTAAGAACATTGTCTTTTGATATTTCTTCAAATTCTCTACTTTGCTCAATTTTAAAAATAGGTAAAGATTCATCTAAATCACTATTGATCTACAATAAATCCTCTGTTTCCAATAAAGGTTGTGCTGGAGGCTACACTGTCAGTTGCTTCATTCTTTCTCCATTTGAAATGACCATATTGTCAAACCTGCAATTAATAAAAGCATTAGATGCGGCTAACTAAGGTCTACCTAAAATTAAGGGGTATCCCCCAACTTAATTTTTGGTTGTAAAATCATAAAATCTATGGGATATTCCCAAGACTCAACAAAAATAATAATGTCTTCAATCATACCTTATAGATTTACAAGGCAATGATCTTCCATTTGTAAGACTATTGGAGTAGGTCTTAGTCCTTGAAGGGCCAGTTGCTCCTTAGTCTCATTTTTCATTACATTTATGGCTGCTCCTAAATCCACAAGTGTATTTGGGATAACTATATTACCAATACGTACCTTTATCATTGGGCTCCTAGGATCTATGTACTTAAGAATATAAATATTCACCAACATCAAATATGTAAGTTATCCAATGACTTGGACCATCTTGGGGTCTTGTTTCTTCTTTTGTTTTCTCCCATATAGTTCTTTGACTACTCTTGTATACACTGGAACATCTCGATGGCCTACAAGAGAGGAATTTTAATGTTAACATTGCACAATTCATTCATGAAATCAAAACCTGAGTGAGATGTTTCTTGTTGTTTTGGTTGTTCTTGAAACCTATTAGGAAATGGGCCTTGGTTTTTCTTCTACTGGTTTTGTTGGAGAATCTTTTATCTTAGTGATAATTGGCCCTTGAAGATCCTTTCCTAATCTTAGTTGTACACAATTAATTTCTAGTGTATTGACAAGATATATTGGGTATCCTGTCACCTCATTACTGTAAATCGGTTGAGACACCTTATTATTCAAATTGGGTGATGGTTGTGTAGGCATATGCATTGCTTTTAGTGGTTGGGTAGAAATATATGGTTGACTACATGATGATGGAATAGGTGGTAAGAGTTGTTGGCATTGTTGATAGGGATTTATTACTGATGGTGGTGGATATGGAGGGAATGATTGATATTATGGATATATTGGTGGTGGCGCTCACCATGCTTGCCATGATTGTGGAGCATGTGGATATTGTTGTGTCCACTGGGGGTAGTGTGGAGGTTTCTTACATCCTCCAAACCATCTAGGTTGATTCAAGAAAGGATTTTGTTGAGGAGGAAAAGGACTTGGAGGTGATGCATGATAATCACTTGGGGGCATTCTTCGTGGTTTCCAAGGTCTCCTTTGGGCCATAAAGTAAACATGCTCATATGTATATTATCCTTTAGTCATGACTACAAGAAGAGGTCTTAGAATGGTGTCTCTACTAGCATCTTCCAAAGAAGATATTTTTGTTCTATAATAGGGACACTCTTCACTATTATGCTGTTTAAGACAAACACGACAAAAGATAGCAAGGGATTTTTCATCCCCCTCCTACTTCCTTCATTTGCATAAGGTGTCGATCTACTTACCCATGTGACTCAGTAGGTTAGTCTTGAGGTCCTCGAGCAATGTACCTATTTCTCTTTTTGTAACTCCCGATTTCCCTTGTGAAGAGACATGATTCCTGGTGTACCCTCAGACTGAATGAGTGGACCTTGAATAGTTCGTACATACATCACAAATATCATCAAACCTCAATTTGGAGATATCTCCACCACCCATAAGAGTTAAAATATCCAAACATTCATCCCTAATCCCCCTAAGAAAGAGCATTTTTACAGTGTCATTGCTTAACCTTGTTTGCCTAGTCCTTTGGGGACTAAATAGGAAATGCTCCAAATAATCTTCTAGGGTCTCTTCTTCACATTGCATGATGTAGAATATCTTATCTTAGATTTCCTTTGTCTTGCAGTATTCTTGGTATTTCTTCAAGAACTTTGTATTCATGTTGTCCCAACTATGAATGGTTTCACGTCCTAGTCCTATAAACCATCATAATGTTGCATCCTTCAGAGTAGTTGGAAATATTTTAAGTTTCTGTACATCATTGTGATAATCATGACTGTGACATAAGATATCAAATTTAAAAAGGAACATATCAAGGTCTTCCATAGAAAGACCTCAAAAGATAGGCAAGGTAGAGTGAGGTATGTTCTTCATGGGAGCATCCTCCTCTGGATGTGCAATGGGAAACTCAAAGGTAACAGGATTGTTGTTGGCCAATTATCTTTCATCTTTTTTATTGTTGTTGTTGTCAGGGATAACTTTAGTGGCGAATCTTCACCAATTGGCGAATTCTAGGAATCTGGCAATTCCAATTTGGCAAATCTACCATATCTGCAAGGTGTTCAAATCACCGTGAATTCACGGACTATCGGTCCAATGCATGTCCATTTGCCAACAGTTTTTCTTTATGAGGTATGTTTAGGCAATAAATTCACCATAACAGACTATGCGTTTCTAATGCACCGATCAATATTTTCGCTTGGAATCCCGGGGAGCATGTCAAAGTCACCAACATATTCGCCAATACTATTAAAACAACATTATATGAAGACCCATTTCGCTAATTAAAATTTACAAATAGTTGCTTATGAAGACCCATTTCACCAATTAAAATTTATAAATAGTTGCTTATGAGGACCTATTTCGCCTTGAAAATTTCAAGGTATCGTTGTATAAGCACGCGAGATTCGCCAAATTTTTAACATACCATTTCAAAATCCCGCGGAATTTGCCAAATATGGATTGATATAAATACAATTGAAACTGTTATTTGTTCTTACACATTTTGTTCGATTTTGAACTTCTGAGGTTCTACTTCTCGATTTAGAAGTCAGCGAAACCCGAAAATGTAGACTCAAAGGTGAGTGATCATTTCTTCATACTATTATTAGTTATTAGACTATTAGTTATAATAATAAGATTTATTTATCTATTTTCCATTCTTGCTTCAGTCTTAAACATAATTTTAAGTAGGGAATGGGATCTATATTCTCTGTCGGTCTGTCCTTCTTAAACAAGAAGACATTTTTTTCCAACTTTTATTCGAAGTGAGATCAATATGTCGAGCAGCAAGGGTAAGACTCCTGAGCAGGCGGGTAATGAAGAGACTAGGAGGCCATCAAAATTCCCAAAACGGGGAGGTACCATACAATCTTACTTTGGAATTGGCAAAACTTCTAATCCATCAGATCAAGGTGGAGCTACACCATCAACTCTTCCACCAAATATTATTGAAGATGGAGATACATCATCAACTCTTCCGCCATAGGAAGGTCAAGGTGAGCTTGTCATTGTGTTAAATCAAAATGTATCAAATGAGGATGGAAATACTGCAGAAGATGTTCCAAGGGATTCCCTGGATAGCCAAAATGAGATAATCGACTTGGATGAGGATGATGTTGGTAGCAACAAAAGAAAAGGCAAAGTAAAATTGGGGCATGAGTGGGAAATTACAAGGAATTTTCAAATTGGTTGGTTGTCGAAGTACCCATTCCTTCAACCAGTGGGGGTATCAAACAAAAATGATATTGAAAGGGCAACAGAGGTCAGATGTAAGATTTGTAGTTGGAAATGTGGAAGAGACAAGACGATGCAGCTAAATCTTGACACTATAGAAAAGCATATCGACAAAGTTTACGAAAAACAAATCATAGACGGAAAGGAACAATCAGTCGTACGATGGAAATCAAAGGAAGAATGTCTTCATGTTAAGTATTCCGCAGATTATGGAGAGCATAACCATAGAATGTCGAAGATTAAAAAATGTGAAGGTACACTTGAGGCTCATTTTGGAAAAGCCATGGCAGCAACAAATCTGTCAAAAACTGTTCAGATGAGTGTTGTTTTTCATATATTGTCCAAGGGGCATCCTATGATAGACTGCCCAAAATATTTTGAATTATTATCTTATTCGAGTGTTCCCCACTTTCCCTTCTCACATTGGTCAGTAAACGCTAGATGGGAATTGGCGAACTGTCTTGCTGCAGTGGAAAAGCAAGATTTAAACGAGAAATTAAAAGAGTCAAATTTCATTGCATTATCTTTAGATGAAGTTACTGCAGTAGACAATACTTCTTGGGTTTGTATGCATTTGTATACTGTAGAACAACATGTTTTCCAAGCTCATCTTCTTTGTGTTCGTAAAATGAAGGATTGTTCAACATCGCAAAATCTATTTGAACTAGTCAAGAAGTCTTTGAATGAAATTGCAAGTTTGGATGAGTTGACAGTTGCCAAAAAGTTGGTGTGTGTAGGAGTTGATGGAGCTATAGTGATGCAAGGTCAAAGGAGCGGTCTTTGCACAAAGTTACAAACTACTTGTGCACCATATATGCTTGGCATTCACTGCATGGCCCACATAATGAATTTAGCATTTAAAATTGTAAGCAAGTTTCCAATAGTATCAAAAGTTGAAAATCTAGTTCGTGAGATCCACGCTTACTTTTGTCGAAGTCCCAAATGTTTCCTTGAATTTCAACATTTTGTTGAGGGAATAACACCTAGAAACAAGCTTCTCAAGGATGTCGATACCATATGGATTTCCCTGCATAGACCAGTGCAACGAGTTCTTTTAGAATATCAATCCTTGATTGGGTTGATGTACGAGCATCACAACAAAGTAGACAAAGCTTCTGAACTCTTACATAGGTTAAGCGATATAGAGACACTCTTGACTTTAGCTAGTCTTCTCCCCATGCTGGATGAGATGAAAAATCTTGTGAAGAAAGCCCAAGATATAACTATGTATATTTATGAATATGCCAATCTACGTAAACTTACATGCTTGGCCCTCGATCATCTATATCTAGATCTAACACAAGAAGGCGCAAATTATTTGTTGTGGCAAAAAATTACTGATTTGAATAATCCTGATAATTATTTACAGTTTAATGCAAGTGGAAACTTATGTATTTGTGTACATGGATATGAGATACCAATGTACCATTGTAAGATAGCCAGGCGCTCTAGAAAAGAAGTACCTGTTAACAAGGAAGATTTTAATGACATTGTTAAATCTATTAGTGATAATTTGAAGGAAATTGCAAAATCTCTTTCCTCAGAGATTTGTGAAAGATTCCCTCGACATGAAATACTTGAAGCCATGGGTATTGTGTATCCTCAATTTTGGGTAAACCGAGATAACACAAAATATTTTCATGATCAAATAAAAATCGTGATCGAACAATTTTCGAAAAGGTAACATACAATGAGGAGGCACTAGAAGGAATTCTAAATGAAAATAAGATTAGAAAGCAATGTCGAAGTTTTTCAATAGCTATGAGGGACCAGACTGATTCCATGGGCAAGGAGAAGGCCTTTGAACCGGGATCAATAAAAAAGGTTTGGACAAGCTTAGGTCAGAGTGAAATATTGCGTGGTTCGATGTCAGAATATTTCAAACTTGCTAATTTATCTCAAATAATGATATTGGGGTCGGTGGAGGATGAGAGAGTTTTTAGTACATTGGGGTTTTTGAAATCAAGGTTAAGAAACAAACTGGACAAGAATTTGGAAAATTGCTTGAGGATGAAAGGAACTGCGTATAATGTCAAAAAATTTCCTTTTGAAAGGGCACTCGCAATCTGGAGGTCCACATGTGAAAGAAGAGGGGCCAAGTTGTCCAACACAGGCTCTCCAATTCCAAGAGCCATCGGTACTGGTGGTGATACTAGTGGCAATGGCAGTGGGCCTGGGATAGATCAAGATGACAATGATATTGAAATTGACACAAATCAAACAATGAATGTTTATTTTGAGACACAGGCCGAACAAAGTGCAGAGTAGTCTCTGAACCAAGATGACTCATTTACTTTATCTGAAGATGAGCATCAGTTTGAGGACCCTGACTCCGTTTGGGAAATGGAAGAGAATTAGCAGGTTTTAGGTATTTTTACTGCACTTCTTGAATCTGTTTCCATTGTTTCAAAGTCCAAACTGTAGTTGATGATATTTTATATTCTATTAAATGAAAATTGTGAATCATTGCACTTCAAGTTCATGATATCTTATATTCTTATTTTAGATTGCACTCAAGCACTGCATGAATCATATTCCAAATAGTAGTTGATGATTTTTTATATTGTATTCAAATAAATTGTGAATCATTGCACTTCAAGTTCAAGAATCGGGATATTTTATTTAATATTTTATATTGCACTCCAAGTCTCCATGATATTTTATATTATATTGCACTTCATGTATCATATCAAGATTTTTAGTCAAAACATAACAGAAGCTAATAGACTAACAATTGAACATCCATAACTTAGAAATGAACAAAATAACCCTTGATCATTTTATTAAAAATAATGATATGTTTATACAATGGAGAGACATGAGTTCGAAATGAGTAATTTCCATTCAGATGCTAGTACTGTCCTGAAACATCAAACTCTAATGAGTTTAAAACCTACTACAGAATGACTGATGCACTGGCCAGCCACTAAACCTCAAGAAACTTGCGCCAAAAGTGGCCCAAAACTGTCATCAAGACACAACCAAAATCTGTTATAACTTTGTGGTAAAATAGAACAAAGGAAAATTACTTAATGTTGATCGAATTCAAATCCCAATCGTCGATCCTTCACTTTCATCAGAGCATTGAACAGTTGCCTTCAAAAAGGCTGATGTAATCTCCATCTCAGCATGACGGGCCCACTAGTGACCACACTATGCATCGCCAAAGGAATACACGTGGCGCTCGCCCATGATATTGCAATCAATAAACACCTCGCATCTTCTGATCATGCGATGGTGGGCAACCGTTGATCTCTGTCATCGGCAATTGTGTTCATTCATAACAGTCACCATTGTTGAACATAATCGTCGAGCAACTTTTTCATCAAGATTATAACACCTCCGTTGATTTTGAGCACGTGCATCTCGTAGCCGCTTTAGTAACCTGCCATATAATGTATATCTTTGGGTTGGGTCTTTTTTGACGTTACCTTTTTGAGGGTGGTTTCAAAACAAATTATGTCCCATTGAATCATCTAGGCCGGGCCCCTTTTAATAAAAATGTTAAATATTTCACTTGACCTTTTATTTCTCAAGTTTGGGTCAGATCGTGCCCTGTGCTTTAGAACAACTTTGAGCCATCATTTGTCGTTGTCCTAGGCGGTGTCCCCTTCCCCTCTTTTATTTCAAGTAATTGTATTATTTTGCAGGGGTTATTTTTAGTGACCGTTGATCTCCCTACTGTTGATCTTGACCGTTCCCCGCGATATCGTGACGACATCACCGCTGGTTGCTTGGTGATTGCGATATCATGGGCGGGCACCACATGTCCTAGATTGTTGATGCTGAAAAGGAGTAAATAAAGTGCTTAATATTTGTATCAGACTTTAGTACGTTATAGAGTGGGTTACTAAACCAGATGTGAGATGCATGTGCTCAAGATCGACGACGATGTTTTAACCTTGATGAAAAGTTGCTCGACAGATAAGTTTTGGTGTTGTAGCTGCTGCTCACTATTGTGAATGATCATGATCGCCAATTGAGGGAATCAATGGTTGCCCGCCATCGCGTGATCCTAAAGTGAAGGGTGTTTAGTGATTGTGATATCACGGGCGGACGCCACGTGTATTCCTTTGGCGCTGTGTATTATGGTGGGCCCTCGATAATGACATGGAGATGTTGTCAGACTATCAACCTTTTGAAGATGGCCATCTGATCATTGATGATCTGACAGGAACAAGAGATCGACGGTGAGGATTTAAATTTGCATCAAATACGATTGAAGCCGTTAGTGCGGCATGCAAGTGAGCTTTAATGGCAGATGAGACGTCTACTGGCCATTTTTCATCAGCTTTAAGTAGTTAATTCCATTATATCTTCACCACAAAGGTATTCAAATGTTTTCGAAGCGGTCCAGAGCCAGGGATTGAGTTTTTCAAGCAATTACAGTGAAGTTTGGTTTTTTGCAAGGCGTGAAATCCCGTGAGTTACCTTCTATGCCACGGTTTCTGTTTGAATGTGTTTTTTGTGGAGGAATGTATTGTGTTGGTCAAGGGTCTTGTTGATTAAGACTGTAAGGTTACTGGTTCTTTTTAATTGTGGGAAATTACAAAGTTCTGGTGTAATTTCATTTTTGGTTGCACTAGTTTGTTCAAGAATTTGATTTTAGGAGAAGCCCTAGTTGTTCGAAATGGCGCCATCAAAGCAACATTCTGGCCATATTGATTATTTGCAAAGGAATTTATATGACAATTTCCTAGATCAATTCCCGCTATCAACGAACGACAAGAAGAGGGGTTTGGTTTTAATGAATGGGAAAGCCTTAGGCGAGGGACTAAGGTGTAAAACCTATAATATTGCAGATGCTAGGGTCCAAATGACGGGCCTAGAAATGTTTAGGAGATGGTATGGGTAGCGAAATGTGCCTCATCCTTTCTGTAATGGATGGAAGTACGATATGGGGAAACTATTTGTACCAAATATATTTCCTGATATTGACCTACTCAGAGCTGTGGCAACACGATATGATCTTGTTACAAGGATTATCGGGGATAATGATGGTGGGGTTCTACTGAATATAAATGTAGATGAGATTCGATAGGTTTTCGATTTGAGTGAATATAGCCCATTCTTAGTCCGGGTAGATTTTGAGGAAATGAAGCAGGAATATGCCAGGTCAAAGCCTCTTTTCAGATCAAAATTGCTTCCTCCTGATTTAGCCAAGGTAGGGAGTTCAATGGTTCACATAAGCCAAACTGATCAGGAGCCTTTCAGGCTGAGTTGTTTTGCTGATCACTTCTTGGCAACATTTTATTCACTTTGCCAGATTTTAGGTTTCAGCCCTAATACCGTGATGCCCATTGCTTATATGTTTATGGGGGTTCAGATTCAGCATCCCAATTTTTCTGTAGTGTACAACTATGCATCTTTTCTTGCTGAAAAGATACATGAGGGTTTGTTGAAGTTGCATATGGTGGACACTGGTACTCCTTTCTTTTGGTACTCCCTATTAATGCATATGTTCCTATACAAGAATTCCGACTTCTTCTCAGAGAAAATGGTGTTGAGGAAAGAAGTGAATGGAGAAAGATTACCAGTATAGGTTTGGAGTGCAGATTTGTCTTGCAACAAGGGAGGTGCTAGCTTTGTGCAGTTTGATAACTGTTTTGCTTCCAAACTTAGAGCTAGATTGGTGGTTGTAAGAATGAGAAAAATCAAATAGATTTAGATAAAGTGACAGCCAACACTTCTAAACTATTATCCCAATCTAAACAAGAGAATACAAACAAAGAGAGCAATCAAAA
The DNA here is from genome assembly GCA_007115665.2 of Sequoiadendron giganteum. NCBI lineage: Eukaryota > Viridiplantae > Streptophyta > Pinopsida > Cupressales > Cupressaceae > Sequoiadendron > Sequoiadendron giganteum. The sequence continues at coordinate 379,695,721 of CM021108.1, forward strand.
TGAAAGCAAATGAAATAAAATACTCCCCTTTGAAGTTGATTCTTTCTCTTGTCTCTCCTATTTCTTCTTATGCCAATATTGCCCTCAGATTTGTTGATGAAGTTGTGCAAATACCTGCAAATAGTAAGTAAGAAAGTTGGAGATAATGACTGTTAAATTGAAAATGGAGGGGAAGGGTTTCTTTTATAGACAACCATTCGAATGGACGGATGAGATTGATCTTCCAGAAAGATTCTAAGATCAACGGATGAGGATTCATGAGAGGGAAGTTACAAAATGGATGGCCAAGATCGAGTTTCTAGAAAGATGCCAAGATCTACAGTTGAGAATTGATGCAACCAAAATATGCCATGCATGGAAAAGATATGACACCGATGGCTATGATGCCTGACGGCTATGACAGACATGCAGGACATGCAGACTATGACATGAAATAATGACAGGGGATCTTTGACCAAAATAGAGGGATAAATAATTTATTTTAAATTATTTATTTGAAAATGGAAAAGGATGACAAGTGGCAAATAAATAATTTATTTTAAATAATTTATTCGAAAATGGAGGAGAAGGACAAGTGGCAAATAAATAATTTATTTTAAATCATTTATTTGGAGGAAATGAAAAAGGAGATTTAATTAAATTCATAAATTTAATTAAAGGAGGAGATATAAATTAAATATGGATAATTGATTAGGATCAATTATTTAAAGGAGAAGAATGACACATAATTAAATAATTTCATTAATTATTTAATTATAAAAAAATAAAAGGTCAAATAATTATTATTATCTGACTATAGACATGTGATAAAAGATAAATAATTTAATAAATAATGATTTATTTAATTATTGAAGAAAGGGGTATTAGTGATGCAATTAAATAATTTTAATTGATCAAGATAGAAATGAGAAGGTGAATCAATTAAATAATTAAAAAATATTTAATTAATAAAGGAATATGATCGAACATAATTGAATAATTAAAATTATTCAATTATTGAAAGATGATGACTAGGAAAAATGATGCTCATAGACTTAGGATATTTTTCAGTGTCTACAGTGGTAAATGTGCCAAGGGTCCCTGAGGATTTGCATGATTTCCTCCGAACCAAAGTGAGGAAGCCTAATTTGAAGGTGTGCCACAATTGGGGTGACATCATCTTATACCCCATAAGCACTGTCTTAAGGGTTTATGGTTTCCAAGGAGCTCCTCACATTCTCCCATATAAAGTACCATCAGGGATGGGATTTGCCAAGGTCATGTGGCAACTAGGTTGCATTCATGAGGATAATTTGATAGGGAAAGGAAAAGGGACTTTGTTCCCTGATTATACTGTTGTTTCTAATTTTATCTTTTCCAAGGGAGGATGGGTCCACTTTGAAATATTTTTTGATGATTATCATTTGAAGAGTGGATCTAAGAGGCAACATGACCCCGAGGGATTCTTTTCCCTATTCAGGCAATGAATTAAAGGTGGCAAGTTTGCACATGTTTTCAATTTTCCTAAGGATCTAATCAGAAATGAGTTTGATTTGAGCAGGTAGGAATTGAATAAAGAGAAATGGATTGCCTATGAGAAACTGCTGGCTATGGTGCATAAAATGGATCCAAAATATGATCCACTGATGGAGTTCACTCCATTTCACAAAAGAATAGATTTCTTAATGAATAAATTCAAAGATATCATGAGCACCTTGAAAACCAAGAATGTCAATTTGGAACTGGACTTGGGAATTCAGAGACTGGAGGTGAGACCCGAAGAAACAAGGCCAACTTATCAGCCACCAGAGGATAGGCCTCTATACAAGAGGAAGAGAGATGATAGCAGTGATGAGGAGGCAGGAGATAAAAGGGGAAAACAAATAATGCAAGCATCATCACAACCGGGTCAAGGGATCAGGAAACCTAGAGGGATAAGGATTGTGGACCTAGATTCACCACCGAGAAATGATCCTGTAGAGTTACTATCAGAGCCAAGCCTAAAGAGGCAAAGGGTTGAGGAAACACAAGAGGCTCTGATGGATGAAATAATTATACATGATCAAGACATGCAGGTTGGTATCCCTTCTCCTCCTAGATCAACACAATTGGTGTTAACTGATATGGATATAAGGGGGCAGTGTGTACAGGATGCCAAGATGGAGGCTTGCAAGGCATTCCTGGATGATGATGCCTTCGTGAAGACTCCTATATTCTTGCAGTTAATTTGGAGAATGAAATTAGAGGAATATCAGGATAAATGCAAGAGAAGGAGAGAGTCAAGACCTGATAGGTCTGAACAGGAGAATGATGATGAAGTTAAGGCCGAACTAATGGAGGAATTCAAGAGCATTACTCCTGAAGAAGGAAGGAGACTTGTGACTTAGGCTAGTGTCTTACTTCTACCTAAATGGGACATAGCTGATGCTATAGCATTCAATGCTATCTTGTAGTCCAAGCATCCTATACAAAATAGTGAGGAAGAGGTTAAGGCAGCTCTGCAAGACTCTGCTTTTAGTGAGGAATATGAAACTCTGGCCATATGGGCATTGGCACCCTAGGGTAGAAGACCAAATGTGGTTGATATTGGCCCAAGTCTAAGGGGAGGGATCATCATCAAGAGAGCTTCTGAAACCTCAACAACAGAAGGTATAGGCTTGACATTGAATGTGGCCAAATTGGCCCAAAAGAAAGCTGAAAGGGAGGAAGCTGAAAAGAAGAGTCTGATGGAGAAATACAACGTAATAATTGGGGAATATAGTATAATACAATAGAGGAATGTTAAGCTACAGTCTCAAGTAGATAAACTAAAATATGGGTAGGTAGGAGAATCCTCCAGTGCCCCTGGTATCAGAGCACTACTCACTACTTCAGGGTCAGTTCCCCTTAATATCCCAATCATTTCTACTCCTGGGTCCCCCATTTGGACACTTGCTCTCAGCCTTGCACCAGAGCTAGTTGAAGAGGAAGTTGAGTATTCTGTGGATCATACCAAGAAGCAAATGTTGAATAAAATCATAGAATTGCAGGCTGCCCTAAAGGTAAGTGAGGATGATGCAATTGCTAAACATAATGAGGTGGTTGAAACCATTTTGAGGCATCTAAATGAGAAGGTTGATTGTAGGTTGCCATCTGTACATTCTTTGTATTCTTTGTTCTTGGGTGGAATTAAAAACATTAACAGAGATCGGGAAGTAGTTCTGCCTTTGGTTGAGAAGCGGATCCCTCGGGCCACTGATTTAGATGTTATGTTTAAGGCTTCCAGGTTTGATGTAGACAACAGGCCTCAGTCATTGAAGCCTACTCTAAATTTTGTGAAATCATTGAAGGGATTCCAGGCCCTACTTGATGATTTGAGTAGAAAAATTAGAGAACTGGTAAAGAGTTTTGATGACTGGAATGATACTTTTTTGCTAGATATAATAGATGCACAGGGAAGTATTAAGACATTGTAGCAGTGGCAAGATAGGGCAGAAGAGGTTATTGATGCACAAATCAAATTGATTTGTGATGGCTCGGACTATGACTTGCTGGTGAGCAGTATGGATAAAATAATTAATACCAACATATTCTTAGAGTCTTTTGAGAGAGAGGCTAACTAGGTTGCGGTGAAGTACACACCTTATGATACTAGGGTGATCGAGGTGGTGAATTTTAATTGGCCAACGGATGAGGAATACTAGAAATGGGTGGACAAGTACTTAACTGAAGAGGAGTAAAACAGTGTCTGTTACCGACAACTAACAACTTAGCGGTTATAGTATAACTGATTATGGTCTATTAATAATTGACCAATGACATGTGTAATTTCTAGCCTGATGCTTGTTTGCTCCTTTGTTTTCTATAAGAAGGATTTCAAGGCCAGAAATAGGGGTTGGCAAGTCAGATATTTTGAGGTCGAGTCTAGGTATAGTTGCAGAACAGGTTTTAGGTCTATGAAGATTTGATGTTTCGCAACAGTACTAGCATTTGAGTTATGATTTTATATTTCGAGCTCATGTCTCTCCTTTGTATAAACATATCATAATTTTGAATAGTATAATCAAGGATTATGGTGTTCATCTCACTGCTCAGTGCTCTAGTGTGTATGTTTTCCATTTTGGCTTTAATTCAAGGAATTAATTAAAATGATTGGATGGAATCATGGATGGATATGTTTGTAAAGGGATTTAGTAAGAAGTATTGGGTTAGGATATGGATTGACACTATTGTAATGCAATATTTTCAGGGATCTTATATGCTATGTATTTGAAAAATTGAATCTGTTGTTAAATTTTAAATGTTTGTGAATTTGACTCCCTAATGGTATGGCACTGGTTTAAATTGTACGAGTTTGTGAAGTCATGTGTCTATATGTCTTTACTTAGAGCTTGCTGCCAAATTGCAAATAAAATGACTATCATAAGTTACGAAATAATGTTGTAATCATCCCATGCCCTTGATTGGAATTGGCAATTCCATAGGTAGATTAGGAGACAAACTTGGTTTACGTTAAAAAACACCAACAAAACCCACCCAAAAAAGGTAACATCCGAATAGATTTTCACCCAACGTATTACATGCGACATTAAGATTTTCATGAAAACCAAAATAAAAACCCCAACCTTAGGTTCTTTCCCAAACAATATGACACATTGACAGACTAGGACAAGGTCAAGACAAAGAGGAATTCAAAGAGCAAAATTAGAAGTTCCATCAAGTTAATCAGTAGTTCAAATGATAAAATAAATAATACAGATAATTGAACATCATCACATTACTGAAGTCTGAATTTGAGCTTTTTAATTGAATTTCACATGAAGGATTACATATTGGCACTGGCAATGCAAAATCTTGCCAATGCCCAAAGACAAATCTGCACAGAGCTAAGTTGGAACTTGGAAACTCATATTATCAATGGTTGAAAATAAAAAATCAAGTCACTGTATCACCTTTTCTAGCAATGTTCACTCTTTAGGAGGTGGAATTGCCATTTGTTCTAACTGATGTTGTTTGACTTGAAGTTTTGTTAACATTTCATGATTGTAATTAGAAGTTGAACCTGTCTTGAATTCTTCAGTCAATTTTGCATTCAAGGTTATTAGTGTTCTGATTGAATCCAAATTAAAATAGTTCACATCTGGGTTCTAAGGAAATTGGCCCAAATCAATCTTCCTTGCACCTTCCATCTTCTTTCTGAAACCATCCTTTCCAATGAATCGCTCATTTGTGTCAAAAGCCTCTGGAAAACCAAGCTCTATGAAGTTCCTTACCTTTTCATCCACCACCTTCATCTTGTCTGCAACCAAATGCAAATATTCCTTTGTTCCACACATTCTCGAACACTTTTCAATGATAGATGACAACTTCATTGAGGTTTCAATCTGATTAGTTATCCCTTTTGATTTCAGATCATTGTCACTGGCTTTGTAGACTGTTTGTAGAACTTCATTTGCAGATTTCTCTAATTCCAACACCTTTTTGTTGTCCACTAAATATTTGCTAAGCTTCTTATAATGTTGTTTGATAGCATCAATCAATTGAAACATGTCACACAAATGATCAAACCTCTGCATTATTTCATCCCAAATCTTTTGTTTCATATGCCTCACCGTATCTCTACAAAATGCAGATAACTTATTTTGAGAAGACGTAATTTCTTCTTTTGCTTTTGTCAGCTCTTTCTCCAATCTTTCAATTGTTTTTCTCTGTTTCTCCAATTTTTGTTCCCACTGTGCATTTCCATTTGCAATGTTTAGTCTTAATTTTTCTGAAGTGGATTTTTCCTCATCATATTTCTTGTTGCTCTCATCTAGCCTTCGCTTCAGGTCATTCACTTCTCTCTCATTTGATTTATCCTCTTTGCTTGTAGATGTAGAGGCATATTTTATTATTCTTTTTTCTAATTCATTGCTCTTGTTGTCTGTTGCTTTCTTGTTTGCTTTCTCACTTGCTAGGTCTACCTGTAACTTTTCTATTTGGGTCTACAACCTTTTCTTCTCTCTATCTTGCTTTAGCAATGATGTGTACACCAATTCATTGTTCTTCTTTGATACATTAATTTTGTCAGTATTTTTCAAGCCAGAAAAATCCAATTGAAAATTGGTTACCTGGTATTCAGATCGATCCATCTGATTTGTTGGTTTGTTTTGAACTGTGGGAACAACAATTGTGTACTCCGTGATTTCTTTATTTGTGTCAAATGTGGGTAATACCATGGTTGTTGCAGTCTCTAAAGTTACAATAGACACACTCTCCATTAGTTGCTTCTTTTCTTTTTTATTCAAGTCTGATTTCTTTTTAAACTCTTCAATGAAATCATAACTTGGGGAGGCAGGAACAATGGAATGCTTAAATGGAGAAGGAATATGAGTACTTGCAGTTGCTAATGATGTCACACCAACACTAACTAGAATTGGGGGAGTGCCTGGGAATAACTCCTTTGTGGTACTGGTGGATCCACTGATAGTGTGACTTGGACATGTCAAAATCCTTTGCCTCTTTTGATTGCCTTGATCACCTGGTGTTTCTGTGGTATCTTTTTTTGTTTTCCTCTTACTATTGTGTGTAATTTGTCATTGTAGCACATGTTGACCACTACTAGTACTACTACCCATACCATCACCACCAATGGCACTCCCAATTGCACTAAGTTGTCCACCAAGGGAATGTCCTAGTTGTGATTGTATTTGACCATGAGGATGAGGAATAGAAGCTCTAACAAATTGATTTTGTCTTGTATCCCCTTGGTCTACTTTTTTCACCTCCAAACCCAAGGCCAGATTTATCAACTGGTTTTATATGCTCAACACTTTGTATTGTTGAAGGGTCTTGTCCTTTGGACCGCAAAGGACCACCTTCATAACCAATTTTTTGAAGTATGGCTTCTCCTGTAATATATGTTGAAGCATATTCTTCTTTTGCGGCCTCACTTAAAATAGGTTTGTAATTGGCATGGCTTTGTTCTTCTTCTTCCATATCAATATCATCATCAGATTCATCACGTTCATCAAGATGCTCTATATTCCATGATTTTCTAAACTCTTCATCTTCTTCGTTATTATCATACTCTGCAAGAGCTCTTTCTTCTCCTAGGTCCTTCCTCATAGACCAAAAGGTAGTAATTTTTGATCGTGACCATTTTTTATCTATAACATCCTTCTCTAGAGAACCTGGAATTTTTACTCTACTAGATGGTTTATCACTTTTTTCATAAATTTTTTTGTATGTCCTGATTGTCTTTCGGTGCAATGCCATAATTTTTCCTGACAATTGTTCAAAAGAAATACCATTCTCAGCAACACTTTTCTCCATTGCTATTTTGACCTCATCCCAAGAATCCTTGTTTCTCAAGTTTTCAAGCAAGGGTTTACTTTGATGTTGAATTCTATTTGCAGCATCCTATTGGCCACAATCATTGATTTAATGATGTCACATGGATCATACTGCCAGTGACAAATAGCATCAAATGCAAAAAATTTCAAAAGATTATGTGCCACACTAAATGCTTTTCTCTTGAATGTGAACCCTCCACATGAAAAAGGTAAAGAAGGAAATAAGGTCTTCTTTTGTTGACTGAGAAAGTGTAGTTCATCAGCACTCTGCACCTGCCTTACATATTCCAATGCAAAAACCCTTTCTGTCACATGTATTGGAAATTTGTATGGCTATACTCCCAATCCATAAGATCTTAGCACAATATATTCTTCCATTAAGTACCAATCAGCCAATTGTATTTCTTTTCCTAGTTGCATGCAGTTTCTACATGACATAGGCAATCTAGGCATTGGATTATTTGTAATTACTTGATGCAATGGAGCCAAAAAGTAGTCTACAAAATGACTGTAGTTCCTTCAAGAATCATGCATCCTTATCTCAGTGGTCCATTCATATACTTGAGCCATTTTATTTTCCTCTGCATTACTATAGGGCTGAATCTGAAGCTTGTTGGTCTGAAACATTCCTCTAAATTTGAATAGAAAAAGATAGCACAAGTAGGTTGTGAACCTAAATGTCTTCATGGATTCTACAATGTGCTGAGTATAATTATATTTGACATGTTCATCAGCATAATGGATATTATATACCATTTCAAGGAGGCTTGCACCCACTTCCAAATTGCTATCCAGACCAAGGCAAAATGCTAGCATGGAAATAGTATCCTGACCCCATGGTTTAAAAAAATCCAAATTATAAGGAGGATTCTGATCACCTTTCAATTTGTTTCTATCCTTAACTATATTATTTAAGAAATCATTTTTCAACCTTTCTTCCACTACTTCATAATCACTAGCAAGCTTTTCTAGATCAATGTGGTGGTTTCCAAATTCTTCGGTTGTAAACCCCAACACTTTTCCAAGTTCTTCTGCATTAATGGATAACGATTCTTCTTGGTTATCTTTTTAACAATTGCTCTTTTCTTATCATCATAATTTTTGGCACAGACCATGATAAATTCTGGGCAAGGGAAAACTTCATGTAACATCATGTGCCCTAATCCAGTTACCCATGGTGCACTGACACTATTAACTTTTGTTTGCTTTGCAGCCTTATTTTGAGATGAAAATCTAAATTCTGAGGTATGCCTACCATAGATTTCAGGATCATAAATATCATGGTACCCATCGATGAAACCTGGGGTTTTAAGCAATTCTGCATAATGTATTTTTTTATTGGACATTGCTCTAGTGGTACTAGTGGTAGACATGCTTGTACAAATGTGAAGTTGTGAAATTTGAATTCCCTAATAAGTAATACCTATTAGTCCTCCTTAATTTTAATGAATTCTTGAGTCTCTAAAGTCTAAAACCAAACTTCAAACTTTGACAAAATAAAATTTTAAGAAATGTCAAACGATGAAACGTAGCCATAGGAATTCTTTCACTTAACCAGATTCTGAGTCCTGATGCTTGAAAACTAGAATGGTGTTGTTGGAAGTGGAACTGTGGAATCCAAAATAGGGTGGTGCACTGCAATGGCCAATGAGCAATCTGAAGATTGAAGACTTTAAAAATCACTGTACAATTTCAAAGTGCAAAGTGTTTTAAATGTTTTTTTTCTTGTAATTGGAACTTTAAAGTGAATGACACGTCTTAGGAGTTAGGTCTACAAGACTACAAGTTGAAAATTCTTAACCGTTGATCTTTCTAAATCTAATGGTTATAGGGTCATTCCGGAGGTTTAAGTTGGGAAGCCCATCACTTTGTGCATTTCATTACGTAATGCAACTGCAACCATACATCAAATGTTCATCCAATGGTTGAAACTTGAGTAATTTATGATATTAACTTTAAAGTTTAAAAATAAACATTAATCACTTGATAGTTGACACTTAGCAGTACAAAGTGCTTTAAATGCTTTGTTTCTCGAAATTGGAACATTATCGTCTTACGTCTACAAGTTGCAAATTCTTCACCATTGATCTTTCTAAATCTAACGGTTATAGGGTGATTCTGGAGGTTTAAGTTGGGAAGCCCATCGCTCTGTGCATGTCATTACAGAATGCAACTACAACCATACATCAAATGTTCATCCAACGGTTGAAACTTGAGTAATTTATTATATTAACTTTAAAAATAAACATTAATCACTTGACAGTTGACAGCAGGCTTGGAATTTGATGGTCTATTAAATATTTGACCATTTTTTCAATTTTAGAATGTATATTGTAGCTATAAAATTTATTAGACCATATAGTTTAACTTGCTATATTTTTATTAAACCATAAAAAATTATTATATAGTATTTTAATTTATAATATATATCATTTTATAATTTTTATTATAAAAAGAAAATAGAATATAACTTTTTTGAATATTTTTAATATGAATTTAGAAACTTTTGACTTTTTTATAATATTAATAGCTATCATTTTTTATATTAATATATGTGATTTATAATATTATTATAAAAATATATATTAATTTAGAATCTTTTCAAAATAAAACATAATTATTTTTAATTTTTAGAATATATTTAACAAGATTTATTTTTAATACGATTTTAGAAACTTTTGTTAATTGTTAATTATAACAGTAGATTTTTATATTTATCACTAATAATTATCATTGTTTTCTAATTTTTCAAGATATTCCATTTATAAAAGATTTTATATAAAAATTCGTAAATTAAACAATTTTTTTGATAGGCATTTAAATGACCAAACCGTCATAAAATTTTCATATTGATTGTTTGCTATTGTCATAATCTTGACCGTTGATCTTTCTAAATCTAACGGTTATAGGGTAACTCCAGAGGTTTAAATTGGGAAGGCCATCGCTCTGTTCATTTCATTACGGAATGTAACTACAACCATGCATCAAATGTTCATCCAACGGTTGAACTTGAAACTTGAGTAACCATGAATTCTCAAGTGCTTATTACACATAGTATATTACTTAATTTCTAAAAAGAAAAAAAACTGATTTGAATATATTAAATTATTAATAGACATTGAAGTTCTGAACTCAGAAAACAACTCTTTACTCTTAAACGTAAATGAATAACGAAGATTCAAGAATAACACAACACAACCATTTATTTTATTGCAACTGAATTTCAATGTCACATTATTACATATCTTTTTACCTGATGAGTAGCACTGTAGCTCCTGTTTTGTATAAATAACATATGTCAGTGTGTCACTTTAGTACTTTACATAGACAAAATTTAATAATTTATTCCATGTTGTTGCTCGTTACAATGGATTATAAATTGATTCCAATTTCCAAGCTTTGTTGCTGAAAACTTACTACACATCTATCTCTAAAAATAAATGTGGCTTTGAAAATAAATTCATGATTCCAAGCTTTTACTAGTGGATTTTCCAACCATGCTGGGCAAAGGGGGTTCCAATCAGTCCTGGGGAAATGGGAGCTGTGAAGATACAAAATGTACTTATCCCCTTCGAGAACCAGAGTCATACAGAAGATGAAATACAAATGTCTCTTTGAAAATAAATGCATGGGGCTTGCCTGGCCAACCATGCTGGGGAAATGGGAGCTGTTAGAATACGGTAGGAGAAGCAAATCTACTCCCATCTTTTACCTGCAGCCTCTATGCATTGGGATAGCACTTATCTCCATCAGAGCTCCTCATCCTGGTTCAAAACCCGTCTGAAAATTCAGGCTAACCAAATTAATTTCTTTCCAATTCCACCCATTCTGAACTTGAAGGAAATTCGTCTTTTACTGATTACTCTGTAACTACATAATTGTAGGTAGGAGAATTTACAGTATCCCCAATACTGCATCATCTTCTTCGTGAATCCTTATTAACCCTAGAAAATAAAAACCCTTATGGCACTATCTACTAATCACTGAATCACTATCCCTATTTATGGGCCACGAGTGCCGCTACTAGCCTGTATAATTAAAATTTCTAATTTGATTGATGTCTTGCTACGTGCCAACTTGAACTCTACCTCAAGCTGACAACTGACAAGCTGTCAAAATCACTCATTCAAATGATATGAAATCATTACAAATCTTGTTTCATTTAAGCTATGAGTTATCCCAGAAATTGCTTCGGATGTTCATATCACATATGGCATTAATCGCCACCACTGCCACTGCCAACCACACTTTCTTCAAAAAGATTGAGAATTTTAATGAAATGAAATGTACAACATCAAGATTCGAGGCATTGAAAAGAGTGAATGAGTGATGAGCGATGGGCCTTTATCTCGCCACATGTCTGCATCTAACGATTAATGTGTTATTCCGAAGGTTTCAATTCGCAAGTCTAATGCTTCAGAGATTTACTTCCGGACTGCAACTCTTTTTTCTTGTTGGTGTACACATTTTTCACTTTAACCATGAAAGTAGATGCAAAATATTTTAAAACAAATGACACAAAGTCCATTTTTTTGACAATTAGTAAAGAAAAGCAATATTTTCTCTTTTAACAAATGAATTAATCTGAACACAAAGTCTCAAAGATGAAAAAATAAGCATTCTGAATTTGACCTAACACTAATAGATAAACATTGAACAATTATCATGAAGAAACACAATTCATTCATAATTAAAAGGAAGTATTGATAAAAACATAGATTTAGAAATATATTCTTTTATCTCTCTAATGCCAAAAATGTGGTTTCACAGACCTGTCACCCCACACCCTATACAATCAAAATTCAAAAAGTGCTCAAAAGCTGAAACTACGCCCCCTTATCATTATGTGTCACAAATTCACAATTCACAAAAGGATTCATGTATGTTGTTAAACTGCTGGAGGTGTCGGGACTCTGTACAGTTCCAATTGCATTTCCATAATAAAATTATGAAATTCAACGTGTTCTTCTTCTTCTTCTAAAACAAAAATTACCCTGTTGTACTCGACATAGCTGGTTTTCTCTTTCCACGCCACTAAACGTAGCTGGGAAATGATGTCGAGTTGCTCTTCTTCAGGCCAATTCAAATTTGGTTGCATGAAGGCCACAATTTCATCTTCCCATACCCTAATATCGGCTGGAAGTACCATTTTGAGGAAACTCTAAGTATGGAGTTCAAAATGCTACCACCTTTCCTCGTATGCAGGCTCACTTAACTTTACCAACAGGAAGTGACAATCTGCTACTAAATCCATTTCTCCAAACTCCTTAATACCTTATTTAAGATCTATCCTTTCGGAGGATTTAAAAGATTACGTTAAATCTATCCAGTTGGTGTTTGAGAAGACATCCATTAATGGCATCGTACAATTCATTAAATGAGTTGTCACTTTGAAAGTTGTGCATCTAGCCGAGGTCACCCAATCGCTGAGAAATAGAACTTTATAGCCATTTGTACGGTAATAGAATCTCAACCATTGATTTCTAGAAATCTAACGGTTCTAGGGATATTCCGGAGGATTCAAATCGCAAGTCTAGTGCTTTAGAGATTTACTTTCGGAATGCAACTACAGTCATCCATCGAACGACCCATATGATTTTTATTTTTCCACTGGATTTTTTTATTATTTTGAGATTCATTTTAATTCGCCAATGAAATAATATTTTTTTCTTTGAAAAAAGGTTTTAATCGCCAACGGAAAAAAAATTCTGGTTTGAAAAACGGTTTTATTAGCCAATGAAAAATATTTTATTCGATTTAAAAAAATTGCAATTCGCCACGATTTTCCATAGAATTCCAGGGATTATAAAAGATTCACCAATGGGGATTATTTTTTTCTTCTCGAAAAACGAAAAAAATCGCCAATAAAATTAATATTTTTCAACGAGAAGTATACAAGATTCACCAAGATTTTACACTTGCGCGAGGGGGGGGGGGGGTGTTTCTTAAAGTTATCCCTAGTTGTTGTTGTCCATGGTTCCAAATGCCCAAGGGGTATAAAAGGATGAGAATAACATGAGGTCTTTGTGTATGAGAGCTTTCCCACTTTGAATTTTGTAAGATTCTTGAAATAGTTTAGCAACCCTTTTATATAATTATTCAAATGACTCTTGTTAGTACTAGAAGGGGACTCGACAGTGATGGACTCAATGGCACATCTTTCAATATTTGGTTCAACCAACTCTTTCTTAGATGGTGTGTGCACAATTAATGGTTTTAATTCATTTTGTAGGTTTTCTTGTTGTAAACTTTTTCCTATATCCTTCTTAACAAATCTTCCTCTACCATATCTACTGCGATTCATGCATCTATATGATCTACAACAGAGCAAACCAAGGGTACTCACTTAGGCGGGTCAACAATCATGTGGAATTTCACCTTAGCGCACTAGTCGTAAATCAATTCGCTAGGATTCTAGGCCTTTAACACCTTTCCCCGACAACGACGCCAAAATGTTTGGACAAAATTGTGGATCAATATTGGGGATAAACTATCCTTGTAATTCTATCAAATTAGTTTAATATATTTGAATCAATCCTTGGAATTTCATGTTGACTTCCTTAGCTTGTTCCTAAATGTCAATTTGGGGATCGTAAGATCATGAAAGGTGTTGTGGTTATATGCCCAAGGGATAGAGATAGCAAGATGAGTGTTTATGAAATACAATTAGAAAATAAACTACAACTTAATTAAATCCTATTTTTAATCAATACATTCTTGTTTCAAATCAACACACTTTGAATTTTACTTCTAAATGCTTAATATCAATGTCTTGAAATCACCACAATACTTTAAATGGTATATAAGATCTAACAAAAAATATATAATACTAAAATTTCATTTAAACAACTCTGGTGATAGGAGCTACAATAGCTAGGCGACAAGACCTGTGGCATCCTGGTGATAGGATCTGATAAAACTATGCAGATTGTTTCCTTGTTTTAAGAACAATGCATCTTTCTTTCATAATTTTACATACATGAGTTATCCTTGAAATTTGTGCTCATGCCACAAGCAAATGATATTTTAAAAGAAAACATACACCACACTTAATAAAATAGCACACTTATAAAATCTCTAAACTTAACAAATTAATAATACGTGTACATAATTACTGAACTTCAGCGAATTAACAACACATAAAACCATTGAACAAATATAATTCATACCTCACAAAATAATAGGAAAAAAAATCTAAGCATTGGTTAAGGAGCGAGCCCTTTCTCCCAGCTAGTCGACTGAAGAATAAGCTCAAACAATACACAAATTCAACGCTAGTAATTTGATAATAGTCTTATGCTTATATTAAATTTGGACTAAATATTATCTTTTAAATACGAGATAGCATATATATCTAAATATAAAATAGAATATCTAAAATAGTTATGTCCATGATTTATAATTATATGACCAAAATTACTTAATCACTTCTAAAAATAGTGAGATGGCCTCCAGACACTATTTTCTAAAAGTCCCAAAACCAATTACAACCCGATTACAAAAATAATTACTAAACATATGCTAAAATATAATAAATAATGGAAACCAAAAGATCACGGGAATCCTCCAAGAAATATTCATCACTTGTCATCTCGACCTCAAGACCCCTGTTTCACATAACCACCAAAATTAGTACCTCATAATCGGTTAATCACTTAAGTATTTTGCATCCTTCAATCCACATTAATTATCTTTAATTATTTATAATTGTTATGGAAATCTAGGAGGAGAAGGGCCAACAGGTAAGCTAGGATAAGTACAAAAGTAGGAAAATCCATACTATAATTAATGCTACTTTTAACCCATCACCATGCTTCCACATTGATGAATCTGTGGATAAAGAGAAGAAACCCCCACAAAATCCATAGCAAAATCATAGCTAGGGATTGCCCTCTGACAAAAAAGTAGTTTGAAAATAATAAATGAACCATGAGCATTGTTTCTTCCACTTGGAGTTGATAAAAAATACATTTAAAATTATTCTATAGCTACAAGAATTATATTTAGTAGTTGGGGATCATTGCAACATTAATGGTGATTTTGGGATCGAAACATTGAAGTCCAATAGATTTATCCAAAAGTCCTCGTGGGGCTCAAAGTATTGACAAGAATAAAGGTGATAGGAATGGGGAATTGAAAATGGATTTGGACATTTTTACTTTGTCTAAATATCCTTTCGAGACTCGAAACTTTGATGGGATAGAAAGAGGAAATAGGGAATTAGAAAGAAAGTGGACATTTGGACTTGGTCCAAATTCCCTTTTGGGACTCAATATTTTGATGGCACTGAAAGAGGAGTTGGGGACTCAGAAAGAAAATGGATATTTAGAATTTTTCCAAATGTCCTTTTGAGACTTGATATTCAGATGGAACCCAAAGAGGAAGCAGGGACTCAAAAATAAAATAGATATTTGGACATGGTTCAAATATCCTTTCGAGACCCAATACTCCAACGAGACCAAAAGAGGAAGCAAGGACTCATAAAGAAAATGAACATTTGGACTTGGTCCAAATTTACTTTTAAGACATGATACTTTGATGGGATCGAAAGAGGAATTGGGGACTCATAAAGAAAATGGGCATTTGGATTTGGTCCAAGTGTCCTTTTGGGACATGATACTCTGACGGGACTGAAAGAGGATGTGGGGACTCAAAAAGAAAATGGACATTTGGACTTGGTCCAAATGTCCTTTCGGGACCTGATATTTTGACATGACCAAAAGAGGAAGTGGGGAATTAAAAGGAAAATGGAAATTTGGACATGGTGCAACTGTCATTTTGGGACCTAATATTTGAGTGGGACCAAAAGAGGAAGCAAGGACTTAGCCACTTTTTTGATATTTTTTACAAATGGGTATTTGACTGAAGCTTGGAAAAGGGATAATACAACTACCAAAGGTATATTTGAGCATGATAAACCCATTAAGATTTCTCAGATAGATTATAATTGATGGGAAATAAAAGGGAGGCACAAAGTGACAACAATTCCTATAGCTCAACAAATAAACGAAAGTCCTAACAATTAGGAGATCCTCCTACGTCCTTCACTTTTCAACCTTTGATTTACTGAGCACATTATAATCTAAACTTTGGCTAGGAACTAATTTTCTTCTTTTCTTTATTCTTGATTACATAGGCATTGTGGATGGGTAGGGGATTTTTATTAGGACCTTGCCATTGCATATTCTTGCTCCTATAATAAAGTGAGATGAAGATGCACTCCTAATGGAAGTAGGGGTATTGAGAATGAAAATTTTCCACATAGATTCCTTTGCCCCTATCTACCATTTTGAATAGGATACAATAGCTATAAGAGGTAGGATTGACAAGCTGGAAGCTAAGGATACTCTACTATAAGATATAATTGTAGTATGAATTAGATAACAAATAGCTTCCCATTCATGGTCTAGGACACCAACATATGGTTAGTCATGATTTTGGAAACCTATCCCACACCACATATTATCATGGGTGGACAAGAATCATAAATAGTTGGACATGGTATATAGTAGGAGGATATGGAGGAGTAGGAGCCTTGGTAGATGAAAAAATCATAATTTATTAGAGGCATTTTTGATGCACTAACACTTAGACACTTAGAAATTTTCCTTTTCCCCTTGCATGTAGAGATTTTATACTCAGTTGTATTGACTTTGATCATGTGTCTTCCATGTTGGAGCTTATATAATTTACACTCTTACATATGATAATTGATTATTGCTATGGATGCTAATGTATACTTTATTATGGTTGATGTCATTTATGTGGCTTTTCCTCTATCCACATGGTTAGATTAGAGTTGTACTTCCATTTATTGATGAATGCTTATATATTTACATGTGTTATGTCATGGGTTCCTACTTTTTATGTAGTATATGTATGGATGCCATATATATGAATGCACATTGACTAACATGATATCTCGCATGATTATTAATTTAACATGTATGATTGTATTATGGCTTGATTTCATTTATTGTGTACTATACATATGGTAATAACAATGTAGTTTAGTCTTTATGATTTTTGACTTAGGGAATTGGAATTTGATTGGCATAGTATGCTTAGCTAATTTTGTGAAATGTAGGAATGAGGGGATCAATTTAGAACAAGAAATATGGCAAGGAAAATCTTGTTATGAATTTTGAAAAAGGATAAAGATTGATCCTAATCTAGGCTTACCACTTAGACCAGTGCTAGAAAATGACAAGAAAACAATTATGGGTACCTTCTAGACCTATATCAGTGATGGTTAATAGGTCAAGCTTAGGGTAAAGGAAATTATCCTTAATAAGGATAACCTTTCAAAGGAAAGATAGACTCTTGGTTGTTTCATATAGTTTATGCATGTTTGTGCTTTTCTTATTATCATTTTTCTTATGAATTTCACCCTCATAGTTTTTATTTGGGTCTCCACCTGAGAGTATGGGGTGATCCCACAATAGTGGTTTACAATTTTTGGCCAAACTGGACACTGCAATTATTATTTTTAACTAAATCTTCATATTTGGGCACCTATAGTGGCTAAACCGTGAGGAATTTGAAGATGATAAAAACTAGAGTCTCATCACATTTTGTCTGTAGATTCTAAAATATTTTTCTCAAAATTTTTGGTATCAGATTGCACTTTTTTTTCCATCTCCCACGAAAACTGGTTTTTTTTCAGAAAACAACATTTTTAAAAAGTGACGCTCACCGTATACAACATAACTTTTTTGTATAAAGGATAAAATTCTAAATTTTTCAAATTTAGATTTTTAACTATGATATCTAGCACTTGCATTTGGTCTCATAGTTTTTTATTGAATATTTTTTCCTTAATCAAGTTTCGAAGTCAAACCAATTGCAATTTAGACATAGGCAGACTGTATACAACACAACTTTTTCTGTATGTATCAAAATTCAATTTTTTTTTTTAATGGATCAAGGACATCAATACCCAGCCTCAACATATTTTTAAAAATTTTATTTTGATAATATGCTATTTTTCCACATGTGCAAAACAAAGAGCTTGACTTTCGGTGAAAAACCTATGTTTAATAAAACTAAAAAAGCACATACATAATAAAACCAAAACATATTAAAATTTAATTCATTGGATAGCTCATTTTGAGGACTACCATATTCTAGTTGGGTTTGTGAAGTATCCTCCATTTTCATCCTCAACCCGAGCTTCGAAGGGAAGAATTCTGCTAAAATTTGGTGGAAGAGGGGGAGAAGGGCAAAAAAGGGGGGTTCGAGTGAACCCCCATTCGAATGAACCCCCCTTCGCTCGAAAGGGTGAAGGGGGGTTTGTTCGAAGGGGGGTTCACTCAAACCCCCCTTTTTTTTTAATTCCCCATAAGGGAACATGGCATCACAGGGTTCGAGCGAACCCAC
Organism: Sequoiadendron giganteum; assembly: GCA_007115665.2. Taxonomy (NCBI): domain Eukaryota; kingdom Viridiplantae; phylum Streptophyta; class Pinopsida; order Cupressales; family Cupressaceae; genus Sequoiadendron; species Sequoiadendron giganteum. The sequence continues at coordinate 379,714,392 of CM021108.1, forward strand.
CATGCAAAAGGTGGTTCGCTCGAACTAGTGGTTTGACCGAACCCCTCTTTTGGGTTCATGCGAACCCCCTAGTTCGAACAAACCCTTTAAAACATGAAATTTTCAATGTGTGAGAATTTTCTCAAATTTCCTTCCTCATAAAAATTGTACACCACTATTATGGGTTTACCCTATGAACATTATGCAATGCTCCTTTTTTATTTCTTTTGATTTCTCTCTCTCTCTCTCACTCTCTTTAATAGAATTGGAGTTTTGGACTCCCTATACTACTAGGAAGAAGTGAGAGCTCACCATTGAAGGTTAGGTAAGATGAGTAATGGGCTATACCCACAAATATGGGTATACATAGCTTCTAAAAATTTACCCTTGCCACAGAGAGTTAGAGATACTTGCTTGTTATCTTATATAAGGTTATTGTAGAATTGAAACACTTGAAATGTGTTGAACTAAACTTGATGACAACTATGACTTGGATTAATTTAAAGTTTAAAGTAGATTCATTTTGAATGTAAGGGTGAATGGTGTAGATTATTTATAACTTAGTAAAGATGGCCTATACTAGCAACTCAAGATTCCTACTAAGATAAAACTTAGGAAAGAGATGACCATTGAAAATTGATAGGATGAAGTAAGATGGAATGAAACACATTTTTTACTTTTTTGAATTTATGTATTCATATGAGTATATATATTATATGTAATATTTATTAAGAAAAAAACATTAACACTCTTGAAAAACTCCTCAAATTTTATGGTGCATAGAAGGTAGGCTCAATTACAACATATTACTTCATTAGATATGAACTAGTCCAATCCTCATAAAATTTTACTTTATTCTTTCACATTTATTCTTTATAATTCCTTTTCAAAGGACCAAGTTCCCTCTTTTGAATGGTCAATATGATGAATACCCAACTTCCCTTGTACTAACCCTATGAGGGTTTAATTTCACACAATGCACCAACATGAAAAATCCTTAATGGTGAAATTCAATCCAATAAGAATGTTCTTTGTCAATCAATACATTTTTTAGCAATTTGAACTCATGCTTGAGGTACATATAAATTTTAGCACAATCCTTGATGGATTATAAAAACTAAAGTTGTTCATAAGGAATTTGAGGTTCTTCTTGTTCTTTTAGGAGATTAAATTTGATGCTTATTTTGTCATTTGATTCATGGTGTAAATACATGGAGTATTTAGCATATTTCTTAGGAACTGTTAGGTTTTCTATTCCAATGGTGATGTCTATCATGATCTTCCATAAAAAAAAATTCCTTGCTTGTGTCATAGTCATTAAAGAATTGATTGATCATTTTGACCTAAACTAAAGGTATGTATGGTATTTTATTGGATCCAAAAAAGGTAGTGGGTGAGGGCTTGTCCACACAAACATCATTTATCAATGTCTATGAATGAACCTCAAGATTATTTATGTATTCCTTAGTGAGAAATTAAACATAGATATGGTTATCAATTCATTCATGATTTGAGGTCATTTGATCTATTGGGGAGTCAAGGAAGTATAATACTTGATTGGGTGTCAAAGGAGTGTGGGACTCACTTGGGAACATTAAGATCATATAAGAGTCACTTATAGATGTGACCTTTGGAGGTTTAGTATGGGTATTTATCTATATTATTGTCAGACTTTTGGGTGCGTTAATAATTAGGAACCTTTGTACCATTTTTGTCCCACATGTTTTTCATTTGATCATAGGATTGAGATAGTCTTAATTCTTGTTCAAAGAATGATTCCTAAGTCACTTTATAAATATTCTCCCTTAATATCAATAAAGATATCAATGCTCATCCCTTGAAGTGTATCATCCATGTCAATTATGTTTATTTTGACTTGTTATGTAAAGGTAATCCACTTCATAGGGTGTGGTGGAGGAGTCAAATTTGGTTTGGGTGTGTCAAGGTAGGTTTTCTTTCCTTGGCCAATATATCCTCTTCTCTACAATGATGTGATCATCTAAGGGCATTTTGATCATTAAATTTTAGTTCATTTCTCCAAACGAGAATCAAAAGGGTTAATTATTCTCTAATAATTCCACTTACATAGTCATCTTAATCAAGATATTTGTTACTTGTTTATAACTTTCCACTTTCTCGTATGTCTTGATCCCTTATTTTTTGATGGGTTCTAAAAATTCTCCTCTTTTCTTGATTCATATGGTCAAGGGAATGGTTTTAGGTAAAACATTGTTAGTACATTAACCTCATAATTGGTCGACATGTAGATTTTCTTTTTAGTCACATCTACTTTAAGCATATTAAATGTTCCAGGTATCTTTTGGAAATTAAATTTTTTGATAGGTGAAGAAACTAGATCTCTTGAAATAGGGTGGAAGGGATTATCTTCATATTATGGATCCAAGGTCTTCATTGTAATAAGTTATAGATCTTGCTATTTCTTATTACATAAAACATTGTAGGGACCATTTTAGGTTCTAGGGACACTATAAGCATGATCTTTCCAATAGATAATACCTTGAGATTGACATAGCCTCATAAAGTGTCTATGAAAGTTGTGATGTTCATTTGATCATATCCCATTATCTCTAAATGGGAAAAAGATACCATGCTAACCACAACCACATCATTAGCGAGGGTTTTATTGATAAAATTATCATAGTTCCATATGTATAAATACAATGAATGATCTCCTCTCTTGAAAAACTTAGCCTCAATTATTTTTTTTTGAAGATCAAAGAAAAATATTGAATCATGCAATCCTATGTTTAGGTGACTTAAGTTGAGGTCTACTTGATTAATTTTCTCCTCTAGAGGTGGATTAATGCGATTTAAATAATTTAAACCAATTTCCTTAAGAGACTTGCATGATGTGATCGAGAGTTCCTCAAAAGATTAATGAAATTGATATTCATGATCCTCAATTAATTTGTATGGATTGATGAGACTTGGCATGGGGTCTACTATTGATACCACATGCCATGGTATTCCCTTGTGTTTTTTTCTTGGATGTCCTTATTTTGAATGAGTTTCATTATTCCAAGATTTTTTTCTCCTTTCGTGCCTAACTAACCAAGGGTGTTTGACTCCTTTGATAAGGTCGAAATAATTGATCCTAATGCAACTTGGTTGGAAGAATTGGGCTAATTGAAGAAATTTATATGATAATTTGATGGTAAATGACCTTGTTAGATCCTTAAGTTTAAATTTTCAAGGGAAATTAACCCTTAGATGTTATGGTTTATATTTCTTGGAGGGAGGAGAAACATTTCAATAAATAGGCGGTTATTGTTTCTTTGGGAGATTTTATATAATTAATTGTACTCCCAACATGTTTTAGAGTCATTCCCCCCAACTCTTATCCAATGAGGAATTTTACAAGATAGAAATATTGAGGCATTTGATATGGATTATATCTATTATAATCATATGTAAATCCATTTTGATGCTTTTTATTTCATTGGCCATAGTTATTTCTAGAGGATAATCAATATAATGATGTTTTGTTTCTGCATGTTTGAGTGGTTGTAGCCCCCACTAAGATATTTCAATTATATTTTTGGTTGTTATTGTTATTCTTTGGTGTTGGAGCATATATAAATCCATCAATTATAGTGTTTTAATTGTTATTCAAAATATTGGGTGTTAAGGGGTTACTGCTATTATTGTTTTGAATGACCAATCTTTCATTAGCACCATATTATTTCCTCTCACTACCAATCATGGATTGATTAATCTTAATAGAACTCTCAATATCCTCTTCATTTGATTAGTAAGGTACTTTTTAGACCTCCTCCCATGTATCATTGTTCAAGGCATGCAAGAAAATATCACAAATTTCCACATGATCCGTGTTTGGTGCACATGTAGAAAAATAGAGAACTCATCTCCATGACATTATAAAATGTGAAAATTATTCATTGGGGTCCTATTTGATGCTTAAGAAGCCTTAGATTCTTATTTTTACTAGTTTTTTAATGTCAAAAGTGGTGAAAAAATCAATAATGAATTGTTAGACAAAATAAATTGACACTTCCAAGAGCTTGTAATACTTGTCCAAGGCCATCCATTCCAATGTTTCTAAGAATTTGTGCAATGACCCCATCCTAGGGAAGGAGATCCCAAACAAATATATTGCAATATTAATGTGAGAGTTGGGATCTTCTACTACTTTGAACTTAGGTAGTTTAGGGGTTGTTCGAAACAAAATTACATTGAAAACTATACGATATGACTTGGGCTCATTTAGATACTCGAGGTATGTCCCAAAGAAGGGGTAATGTGTGGAAGGAGGGATCCATCTAAAAAAGAGCCTCAAGGGTGGAGCTTGTTGGTTGGAATACACCTAGAAAATAATATTAAATTGTTGATAACTAGGGAATACTAGATAGTTTTGAGGAGGCACACTCAAGGTTTGAAAATATTGTGGGTCATTTAATTTATATTTTGAGATGTAGGCATACTACCTAGTTAGTGTAGGCTTGTCATGTTGTAAACTGAAGGAAAGGGAGCCAGAATATCCTCATTTATCACATTACATAAGTAGAATTTTATGTAGGGGGTAGTTAAGTTATCCCCTGACTTGGTTCATTTGTGCCAATTTTGAAGGGATTGGTATAAGGATGGAACCTTAGGGACTTGAATTGGTAATGCATTTGGGCCATATTTTGGATTGGTTACTCAGTTCCTTTCAGATCAAGCATCATGATTCATTGTACAAGGGTATCTATGAAAGCCTTTGGGGTTGTTCCTTTTGTATGCTATATTTCACCACCATGAGATAAGTTTCATTGGTCATATTGTGAAGTGGAAAATGGAATTGATATCAAAACAAGGGTTATCAATCAACAAGACCAAAAACAATAGAATATCAAATCCCACTTACAAAATAAAATTGAGTGCACACAAGGGATAAAAATAAACATAAGAAATGAAAAAAAATTCAAAACATGAAACCAACTAATGTGCAAACCTTGCATTCTATTTTAAGGGTGATGGGATGTTGGAGTGCTCGGTCAAGAAGCTCCCATGATTGTAAAAGCATGAAGATTGATGACCTAGATGGTGATAATTTCTCAAATGGTCAATGATATGATATGCTCAAGTGCTCTCAAATGATCTAGGTAATGTAATAATGAAGGATGGATGATTGATTTATATATTTTAATTTTTGTGATCAATGGTAGAGATTGATCCTTAAAGACCCATGAATTTGAGTGAATCAAGTAAGATGAGGGATCAAGATCAATTTGAACTCAAAATATCTCCACAATTTTAGGAAATTGGTTGAGGATATTTGAAATGAAGGGTGAAGATTAGATCAAGAAATGGAGCGATAAGAATGAATGTGAGGAATAAGATGTTTTTAAAAAGAATATTCCAAGTGAATATGCCTTTGAGAGGGAAATGAGAACAATTAAATAATTCAAGATTATTTAATTATGGAGGATTAGGATATTATTTATTAAAAAGGAATATTCCAAATGAATGGGATAGGAATTAGATAATTAAATAATAAAGATTATTTAATCGTAGGAATTTAGAACAAAATTAGATTAATGGTTAATTAAATAATTAAAATTATCTAATTATGGGAGATTAGAGGAAAATTAGTGAAATAGGATGAATTAATTCAATAATTAAAAATCACTTAATTAATAGAGGAAATAAGGTGAAAATAATAGAAAATAATGTTAAAAGGGAAATTAGTAATGTAGGTGATGAAAATGATGTGAATGCAATGATCGAGGATGAATATGATGAAAATAAAATATTAAAGATGTGTGATACGAATTAGGAAATTTTGCATGTCTATATTTTTTCCCTCTTTAACACAATGTACTTGTTACATTGTTTCAAAGACTTTTCTACTCAAATTAAAAAAATTGATGCCCCATTGTGCCCCAGCGAGTGACAAAAGTATGATAGGATGGTAGGCTACCCCCTCGAGAGATTGGCCAAAAAGAAATTAATTTTTGGGTCAGGCTCACGACAAGCGTTTAGGACTAGTTTGGATGAGAAGAGGATGAAAAACTAGGCCCTAGGGGTCCCAAAAAATATTCAAGATTAAAACCAAGGCTCAAAAGATGACCTAGCAGGGTGGCCATGGGTGAAACCCTAGGTTTTGGGGGGATTATATAAGTAATTAGGGTTCAAATCCTCCTCATTTTCATTCTCAGCTTTCAAGATTTATTACTCTCTTAGAGCTCTCAACATCCCTAGCCTATAGATTCACATTCATGATGGCCTAAATACTAGGAGCTCCACATTGCGTGAACCTTGTATGACAGTTCTAGAGGTCAACTGGTGTAGGCACTGCGGTACACACACTTTTAAATTTTTCTTATCAAATTGATAGCCAAATTTAGGGAAACAAACATGACAGTCCTTTAGGATTGTCATGTTTTCCATGCTATTATCGTGTTTTCACTTGTAAAAAGGCCATGTTTTCTTAAGAGTGACGTGTTTGGAAAAGATTGGCACATTTGACTTAGAACGATGTGCTTGCATCAACACATTTGTGAAATCCATATGTGCATGACCATTTTTAGGTACTTATCACATTTTCCCCAAAGTGACACATTTTCCATAAAACAAAGTCACATTTGAGTAAAGCGATGTTTGCAAAAACTAACATGTTTGCTCATTTTGCTAGAAGAGTTAAGATTTCTAACTCTTTTTTGCAATTTTGACATTGTGGGTTGTATGATTATAGGTCACTCTAAATCATCTCTATGCGAGAGAGTGAAGAATAAGGTTATTGGATCATAGGCTTATATCAATAATTTCTAGGTTCAATTCTTAACTACTATTGGATTGAATTACATTGCATACATGTTGGAGATTTGAGCTCACAAGGCTATCATGATTGCTATGGTAGAGTGGTGAAGGTTAGAGACAATGAAATTTCATATTCCTACAAGAGAGTGTACCATTATAGTGGAGGATGTGGAAAATCCTTAGGATTCTAGTTTACAACGAGAGGGTAGAGTATGATGTGGATTGTGAAGCAACACCCATGGCTAGGATGCTTGGGGAGGACCAAATAGTAGTTGTTGATGGGTAGATTAAATTGACACATTATATTGGAGAGGTGCATGAGCTGAATCTTATTCTTGCAAGGTTGATCATAGGGCCATTGATTCATAATAGGCTCTCTCAATGCTTTCCCATGATATGAGGGATAGTTATAAAGAGCATGATGATAGAGGGGATCAAGTATGCTTGGGGGCCATGCATATTGGTTAATTTATACCATGATATGCACTAGGTGTGCTATAGGGGATGTACTGGTATCTCTATAGGTGTGAGCCTCCTACATATTTGGGCATGGGAGAGGATTGATGAGAGAGCTTCGGGTGATCCTTACTTATATAGGTACCATGACTATCTCCATTACAAATAGCTTAAAAGATTACAGTATTGGAGGGCAGTGTTTGATGATATGATAGAGTTTATATGGAGACCCTAGGTTAGGTGTGAGGTGCGAGATGATGATCACACTCATTTGAATTATTGCAGATAGACCTGATGATTAATCAAGCAAGTGGATCACATTTTAGAGAGGAATCTACCAGAGAGAGTTCATTGAGATTTCAATGAGTGAAAGACAATGTCAGATCAAGGATACCATGCTAGATATGCCAAGACTAATAAGGAGGTAGGTACATGGGGACCTATGAAATTATCGAGTTAATTTACCATAAATTTTGATCAAATGGCTTTGTTAGGATGGGGATGGGTAGTCGGTTTGGATGATCTGGACACAACACAAGATTATGATGCATGGTGGGCCTGTAGGAGGCCAATTAGATTTATAGTCCCTCTTGGAGGCATAGGTCCAAGACCCGTTGTTGGTCAATGGAGGAGAGGTGGTGTAGTTGGTGGCTAATAGGCCAATAAGAGATAAAGCATTTCGTTTGAGTAGAAGAAGGTTGCACAGGTTCCCCAGGATCAATAATAGCTAGATTAGGGCCATTAGGATGACGTTGATGGTTATCAGGACCAACATGAACCCCCTCAGCCTCCAAATTAGGGACATGGGGATCACACAACTAGGTTGGTATAGGTTACAATGAAGAGGGACCAAACTCAAGTAGAGAAGGACTAGGCCCTGGTTGATAGAGATGCATGGTTTGGAGAGAGGGATTCCAATATTGTGCAAAGATAGGTAGCTGAGGCATAGGTTCTCATTCTTACAACCTAGAGGGATCATACACGATAAAAAAGAGATGCTACCATTTCTAAGAGGGACATAGATAAAATCCAGAGGGTACAACTTGAGATCTCACAAGCCTCTACCATCAACATGGATAGATACATGTGAGAGTGATATCTCCTCATGGAGAAGAGGACATACTATAAGACCTTATATGAGGTCAAAATACTTAGATCCCAAAGACGATCGAGATTTGGTTCTAGGAGAAATGCCATTGTAGAGATCAATAGGTCAGGTGGTGCATCTATTAGAAGGCCATCAAAGCAACCGCATAGGCATATCTTATAGCCACACAAATCTCCATCACATAACCAACACCCTCAAAGATCCCCTGCCCATGATGATCAACATAGACCATCTCCAGACAGAGAGCAATAGGGTTAAGAGATTTTTTGTACATTATTTCATGATGTAGAGACTTGCATAAACATTATTTATATGATGTATATACATTCATCGACCTTTTGGGCCTCGTATATATGTATATTTTTTATTCATTACATATATATCACACACCTTATGATAATAATGATGTATCATAACATTTTGATTTCTTTGATGATATATGAGATGAGACCATTTTTGATGTGGCATATGTTGCGTTATGATCCTTATGATTTATATGATGTTGTCATGATGTTTATGATTATGATTATGATATGGATGAATTGATTATTATGAGATGGATGCATGATTTATGATGCAAGATGTGATGTATGATATGGATGATATGCAAATGTGATGTTTTTTGTACTTTTTGATATTTCAATGATATGCATGTGCATGTATGTTATATGATATGAGCTTGTGGATGAAAGATGCATGTGATACTAATGATGTTGTGATGCAGGATGCAAGAGATGTTAGCTAGAAGAATTGGATAAGGGAGAAGATTATATGATAGAAGACATTTGATGAAGTTGATCACTTTTGTTGAAAATACATTGATTTTGAATGATATGAATGAATGATAGGTGATTTGATATTGATGATTGGATGAAAATGTGATGAGTATGCTTTTGATTTTTTGGGAGACTCGAATTATTAGTAATCCTTATTAATGTAGTAAATATATATGATGCACTAGGGTATTAAGAACCAAGGCAACTTTGTATCTATTACATGGACTTTGACTTTGAAAATAGTTATGAGTATTCTTGTTCATACCAGACATACAAACACCTTGTTAATTAATCCAAGAATAAAACCATCAAAGTAAAGAGACTTATACACAAAAGGTATGAAGAACCTAATATTCACCAGCCATTGTATTACTTGAGACTATCCTTGCACACATAAGGAAATTATTCACCATGGTCATATTGCAAGAATATCCAACAAAAATGCCATACAAAATCAATGATCAAAAGATAAAAAATCAAAACAGGCGAACACATGCCATATCACTTGCCAAGGATGTTTGTAGTTTAGGGATTTTATCCATTGATGATTCCTATTGTAGGAATGATATATCCATTAAGGCTCATACTAGGTGTTGGGTCTCAAAAACATAGGTTTGAACCATGAGAGGTTGCCAAGCTCTCACAATGCTTTTGGTCAGTGTACAAGGCCAATTGATACAATTGAACCTTCTTCTCTTTAGGTTCTGCTAGACCAAGGCGGGTGAACCTATGTGAATGATGCAGATTGAAATGTACTTCTTGGTGAAACAATCTACCCACAATGGAAAATGGAAGTGGATAGACAAAATCACTATAACTAGTCCTACTCCTACTGCACAAAAGAAAGGATTTGAATAAGATGTTTGATATGAAATTTTATCTCTGGATTGAGGCAGATCAGTGCCTTCTGTCCACATGGGAAATGGAGTCAAAAATCATGAATTATGTGTGTTTCCTTCTCTGGCTTAACTCTAGTTGTTAGGCACTTTGAAAATTCTATGACTGGCATAAAGCCTCAGTAAATTTATGACTTGCATAAATTGTGCTGGGATGTTTCTCTTATCAAGTTCTACTTCAACAATCCAAAATAAATTATTAAATCACTGTGACTTATTAAAAGATTTGAATTCTGACTTGCAAACACCAGTTAATTAAATCACACAAAATGAGAGTGCATTTTGATAGATCAGAGATATACTTGATATGTTGATTTAAATGATTAAAAGACCTCAAGTTGGAGACAACCAAAATAAAGAATATGAATTTTATACATCACAACTAAACACCAAAAATAAAATCACCAATTAAAAACATTTATCTCCATTTATTCTATTTTAGGAAAGGCCCTGTACATTATTTGCATTCCCAGTCCATTTTCTGGAAAATCCTAACTACTACCACCTACTGCTCTCTTTTTTCTCTCCCTTGTTTTTCAATACATTTATATAGTAAAATCGAAGAGTCATGACTCTTCATTTACCCATTATAACCGTTTACATTCGTTAGCAAAAATTAAAATATTTAATTGAATTGCCTTATCGGAAAATTAAATATTGTTACATAGTTCGCCTTTAATTTTATTGCTCATTATATAGTGTATTTTACCTTCTCATGGCTTTTATTTCGTTTATCACTCCACCGATGGCTTCACACTTTCTCCCCATGGTATCGCGGTGTTTGACTTTGACTGCACTGCCATGACCTTCCTTTTCCATACCGCCATAGTTATCTCCACCGTTTACCGCCTTACCATGGTTTGCTTGTTGCCTCACCATGGTACCACGATGTCTCCTCCTAACCGCTGCTTAGCCACTACTTCCCTGTCACCATACTATCATGGTCACTAGCTTGACCACCAGCGGTACCACGGTAGCCACTCTGCAAACCGCTAATCATTCACCCCCATCCATCGCATTACCGTGGTCTATGTGTTGCCTCCCCATGGTACTACGGTGCCTAGACTTTGACTGCTCCCGCACCACCATGGTCATTGTGTTGACCGTGCACGGTGTAGCGGTAAACATTATCTATTACGCCTTGCCACTTACCAACTGTCCACTACACTACTGATGAGGGAAAAATGTGTCATCCTTTTACCTCTTATTTGTGTCAAACCTTGTCATCTTTCCTAGTGTCTCCTATCGTTCCTGTCACTTTTTGTTAATGAACAAACGGTATTTTATGAAATAGAAGAAGAGGTTAAAACTAGTGAAAATACCAATTTTGCTAACTATTGTTAACTATCTTTTTTATTCTGGTGACAGGAAGTGTTTAATGGTTGATAGTGCACATGAAGGATATCGGTGGAAGGATAACTGAATTGCTGAAGTTATATTGTCATTTTGGTTTTACTCGTCAAAAATTAGTCATTCTATTTTAGGTTGTTACGTTCTTGGAAAAATTTCAAAAGACTTTAAAACTATTTTTGATTATCTTCTAAAGGTTGTTGGTTGAAAGCCACTAACAACCAAAACGTTTTATTGATTACATCTGAAAGACTATTAGATACATAGGTAGCTTCAATATGTATATATATGTGTGTATGCTGAAACTGGATATCAATATACATAATTAAAAAGCAGAACTGTGGTGATTTTCTATATATTTTGTCTATGATTGTTTGGATGAATGGAAGCAATAGTAGAATAATTCCATGAACATGAGTTTTATCATCCAACGATCGATGAAGGTGGGGCCCACTTCCTCGATTGATTGGTGATTATTGCATTAGATTGTGTGTGTGGTAATGTATGCTTTGAATTTATAAGTTGCTTAATTATTTCATTACTGTATTGTTGTCTAAATCTTCTGTTGTGTGATTCATTTCCATGAAGGTATTAATCGGTATTGAGTTGTTAAATACTTACCAATACAATATGTATTCATTCAATAGTTGTTTGCTAGTATATGTAGATCATTAAACATAAGAGCAGTTTGAATAAGTTAATGGGATTATTTCGAATTTTCATTAAGTAGTATTGGAGGTTTGTTTTTAGTAGTTCAACTTTAACTTTGTGAAACATTATTTTCAAGATAGATTTCTATTTTTTTACTTTACTACTCTTCTGTTAAGTGCCATTAATCTATTTCTGTGCAAAACTATTTCTTCACAAGTTCCTGTCACATTTGTGACAGGAAGTCTATTAATCCAAATTCTTCCCATAAGTAAATTATATTAGGTTGCATCCATTAGCCCTTGGTTTGTTAATTAAAACTCTTCGGCATATTGCCACAACACGATTCAAAAGCCTACGTTCCTGGATTGACACTTTAGGATGAACTAAGGAAGCCATTCCCAAAAGTACATCAAACCCAATTTAAAGAGTAATTCAGAAACCATAGTTTTATCCAATCATTTTGGCGCCGTTGTGGGGGAACGGTGTTAAAGACCTACATTTCTAGTGAACCAAGTTAGGAGCATTGCACTAAGGAGAAAATCCACGTGATAATCGACCTCATTTGGATAATTACCCTTGGTTTGTTTTGTCATAGCTCATTTAGGTGCATGAATCATAATAGGGATAGTAGAGGAAGATTTATTAGAAAAGAAAAGGGAAGTACTTCACAACCCAAAAAATCCAAAAAGAAATTAGCACCATCCATTGAGATCCCACAACACGAAGAATTGCAAGATAAGTCCAAGTCACCCATTGAGACAAGTACCTTGACTCAAGAGAAACCAAAAAGTAAGTTGCCATCACTAGAATTTCCTGAACCTGATCTTGAGAAATGTTCTATTGAGACCACCATTATTCAGACACCCACAAATACCCAACCAAGCTCTTCCAATATATTACGCAAAAAAGTTGAAATTTTTTTCCAAAAATCTTACGGAGATCAAGTTGGTCCATTTTTCGAAGAAAGCCATAGGCCATTTAGAACTTAATTTACTCTGTGGGCATTTGAAGTCATGGATCCCAACAATAATAACAACAATAATAATGAAAACAACAACAACAATGACAACAATCACAATAGGGCATTGGCCAACAATAACCCAGTCACTTTTGAGTTCCCAATCATAGATCCTGGAAGAGACGCCCCTATGAAAAATATTCCTCATTCTGCTTTGCCCATTTTTTGTGGTCTTTCAATGGAAGATCCTGACATGTTTTTGTTTGAATTTGATGTGTTGTGTCATAGCTATGACTACCAAAATGATGCATAGGAAATCAAATTGTTTCCAGCTATATTAAAGGATGACGCCCTATGGTGGTTTATGAATGTTCGAAATATTAGAACATGGACGGCCTTGAAGGAGCTATTCTTGAACAAGTACCAGGAATACTGCAAGACAAAGGAGATTTGGGATGAGATCTTTTGCATGAATCAAAAGGAAGATGTGTCCGTAGAAGACTACCTTGAAAGTTTTATGTTTAGTCTTCAACGGTCTCGGCAGGAGGGACTAAATGATGATACCATTAAAATGTTATTTCTTAGAGGGATAAGAGATGATGTTATGGAAGCATTAAATTTAATAGGAAAAGGGAACATCTCTAAAATAGAATTTGATGATATTTGCAAGAACTATTTGAGGTCGCAATGTTCGGGAAGGAGCTATCCAAGTAAGCCTTATGCCACAGCCAATGCAACAGGTATCACAAAAAGGGAAATAGGCAATTTACTTGAATACCTTAAAAAAAATTTGTTGGTTCATATGGGGAAACAAATAGACACTCTTTACACCCGTAGGAAACAAGAAGAAGCTGAAAAAGCCCTAGCTATGTTTTGTCCAATGTGTCGTAAAAGACACGGTTGTGAGGATTGCGCATACAATAGGACAAACATATCATCTTTAAAAGAACTCAGTAAGAACTCTACCTTGAGGCCTCTTCCTGTAGGAGTAATCGAAATGGAATATTTTGAAGAACCTATCTATTATATGGCCCCTAGGCGACCCTTTCCACCTCGAGCAATGCATCCCAACATAATGAACGATAATCTTTCCCTAGGACTAAGCCAACCCAATTCTTATCAAACAGGATGGTATGGGGGTTGGCAACAACCTCCATACCCTCAATGGATGCCTCAGTATCAATATACTTCACAGCCGTGGCAATAGGCATGGAGGTCAAAAATTCCATAACCATCCACATACCAACAACCATTCCCCTCACAATCACAATTGCCACCTCCTCCTATGATTAAACCATACCAACAACCAGAATTTCCAGCTTTGCCATTATCAGTCGCCCCACCTATTAATCCAACCCAACCACCAAGACCTACATCAATGCCATCCCAGCCCAACCCCAACCCCAACAATAAGGCCACCCAACCAATATATAATAATGAGACAACAAGTTACTCCACCTATCCCGTAAATACATTAGAAGTAAATGGAGTTTAGTTAAGGTTAGGGAAGGCCCTTTCAAGGTCCCACCATTACCGAAATCAATGAGGAGTTAGAAACTGAGCCAACCAAAGACCTCCCTTTTCCTGAATGATTTCAATCTGCACCAATAGAAAGGGAAGATTCTCAACCTGAGTTTGATTTTGTTAATGATTTGCACAATGTTAACATTAATATTCCTTTGTTGCAGGCCATCAAAGACATTCTTGTCTATACAAAAACAATTCGTGATCTATGTACCCAGAAGCAGCGGAAGAAACAAGACCCAAAAACTGTTCAAGTCATTGGACAGTTGGCAGACCTTATGCTTGGAAACATTACCTTTCCAAAGTATGCCGATCCAGGGAGTCTAGTCATTAAGGTAACCATTGGTAAAGTAAGTATTCCTAATACCCTTGTCGATTTGGGTGCTGCAATTAATTTAATGAAAAACAAAACAAAAGAAAAATTGTCATTAGAAGGACTTAGGCCTACACCTACAGTTCTTCAAATGGCAGATAGATCTTTGGTCAAACCTGAAGGTATGATTGAAGATGTAATCCTTTCTATTGATTCATGGGAATACCCAACTGACTTTGTGATCTTGTAGCCAAAAATTAAGCTGGGGGGATACCCCTAATTTTGGGACACCCTTGGTTAGCAGCCGTAGATGCATTTATCAATTGCCGATCAGAGAACATGGTTATTCCAATGGCAAGCACAATAAATAGCTGACTCTATACCCGCCAGCACAACCTTTATTGGAGACAAAGGACCCCGTTTGGATTGATAACACTTGGATGAATCATTACCAATCCTAACAATTGATAAAGCCTTAGATATGGAAGAGCCTACTGAGGATAATGTTCTTATTAGTTTCCTTCTGAATAGGTATACGTTTAATGAAATATTTGAAAGCATGGTCCTCCATTCAGGTATAAATAATCAATGTCCTTTTGGGGATTTTCCATTGGTGGGGAGTTCACGCTCTGTTCAACACTTTATCACACTGCATCAGTTATTACCCCATAATTGCTTATATGGCTCATTCTTATCTTCTGCAAAATCAAGTGATATGCCATCCACCTCACAAGTCTTAGCCATTGAGTCACCAACGCAATCTGTCGCTATGGAAATTCTACCTAATTGCACACTTAACATTAATCCACAACTCACCCCTGAACAAATCCACGATCTTATTGCCATGCTTAGAATGAATAAAGAAGCCTTCACCTAGGAATACCAAGACATGTGTGGCATTCATCCTGATACCTGCATGCATCATATCTATATTGAAGAAGGTAGTCATCCAATTAGGCAACCACGACGTCGGCTTAACCCCGCTTTGCACGACATAGTTAAAGAGGAGTTATAGCAACTATTGAATTTCGGGTTTATATATCTTATTTCTGATAGTCAATGGGTTTCTCCTTTAGTTGTGGTTCCTAAGAAAAATGGTAAATGGAGAATTTGTGTCGATTATAGAGCATTAAATAAATCTACTAAGAAAGATCATTTTTCATTGCCATTTATTGATCAAGTATTAGACACTCTTGGAGGTAAAAGGTTCTTCTCCTTTCTGGACAGGTTCAGTGGTTATAACCAAATTTGCATAACACCAAAAGATCAGAACAAGACCACATTCACCTACCCTTGGGGCACCTTTACTTATTGTGTCTTGCCATTTGGTTTATATAATGCCCCTGCCAGTTTTCAAAGGGCAGTTTTGAGCATTTTCGTAGATCTTCTCAACGATTGTGTTGAGGTATACATGGATGATTTTACTGTCCATGGTAATACTTATGAAGAGGCTAAAAAAACCTTAGAAAAGGTACTTAGGTGTTGTATAGACACCAACCTGTCCTTGAGTCATGAAAAATGCCACATACTTATGACCAAAGGGATAGTGTTGGGCCATTACATTTCCTCCAAGGGTATTCAAGTAGATCCTAAAAAGGTCCAAATTATCCAAGACTTTCCTATACCATCTATTCAAAAAGATGTTTGAAGCTTTCTCGGCCATGCAGGATATTACCGAAGATTTATCCAAAATTTTAGTAAAATTGCATCTCCCTTGTTTGCCTTGCTAGCCAAAGATGTTACTTTCTCTTGGACACTTGAGTTTCAGGACACCTTTGAATCCATTAAAACAAAACTCATCACCGCACCCATCCTTATAGGACCAAATTAGGAACTACCATTCCATATCCACATAGATGCCTTTGACTGTTTCATGGGAGCTGTGCTTGGACAAAAAGAGGATAATCTTTTCTACTCCATCTACTGCATTAGCAAGAACTTTACGGGCCCCGAGGTAAATTACACGGTAACTGAAAAAGAGTTTTTAGCTGTTGTGTATGCCATTAATAAATTTTGTCATTACATTACTGGCTATGAAGTATTTGTCCAAACCTGTGGTAAGTGGTAGAGTTATTAGATGGTTGCTTTTACTTCAGGAATTTGATATAACTATACTTGATAAGCCTGGTCAAGAAAATGTGGTTGTAGAATTTCTGTCCCGATTGCAATTGCTAGACAATGAACCTACTCCAGATGATTATGCCTTTCTAGATGAGCACCTCTTTGCTATATCCATGAGGATTCCCTAGTTCGCCGATATTGCAAACTACCTTGTTACATGCAAGTTTCCACCACATTTCTCTTCAAGGGAAGAACGGAAGTTGGTTGGCCTCAATGGATAGTATACATGGATAAATGGATTGCTCTTTCACACTAGCATTAACAATATCATGCGATGTTGTGTACCCGAAGATGATGTCTTCGATATACTTTGTGCATGTCATACAAAACCATGCAAAGGACACTTTGCTGCTCAACGGACTACCCAGAAGATTCTCACTATAGGTTACTACTGGCCTACGCTCCATAAGGATTCTAAATGCTATGTTCATCATTGTGACAAGTGTTAGCACATGGTCTGACCCACACGCTCGGATGAGATGCCCTTACATCCATAGTTGTCCATAGAGCCATTCGAGAAGTGGGGCCTTGATTTTGTTGGCCCAATCAACCCGCCATCACAGAAAAAGGAATACATCCTTGTATGTACCAATTATGTCACCAAGTGGGTGGAAGTGATAGCCCTAAAGCATGCCATAGATACAAAAGTAGCCAATTTCTTGTACTCTGAGATTTTCACAAGATAACCATCGATCAAGGACCATAATTTATATCAGAACTCATTTTTTCCCTAGTTTGCGAATATGAAATCCGCCACCGCAAGTCCATACCTTATCACCCTCAAGCCAATGGGAAAGTAGAAGTCACCAATTGAGAGATTGAGAATATTCTTACTAAGACAGTTGCTCTTCATAAACATGATTGGGCTACATGACTTCCTGAGGCTATGTGGGCCTATCGAACAACGTGGAAGACCACTACTAGTCTAACCCCTTATGAGCTCGTCTATGGTAAGAAGGTAGTCCTTCCCATTGAGTTTGAGATTAAAACTCTTCGGACTGCACTACAAATGGGTATGGATCTTTCTGATGCACAAAAGGCACGCATCGACCAACTACATTCTTTAGATGAATTGCGCCAAGAAGCACTCTTCCACATCGAGACCATCCAGAAACATCGTGCTCTATGGCATGACCACCACATCCACCAAGGATCATTTCAACCTGGCGATTGGGCACTCTTATATAACTCTCACTTCCAAGACTTCAAAGGAAAGTTTCACACACGCTGGTTGGGGCCCTATGAGATTCAGATTGTATATATTAATGGCGTTGTTCGTCTCTGCATAGTTGACTCTAAAAGATGATCTCTTCTCGTCAATGGTCACCACCTCAAACTTTAGAAGAAGCCTCTCTCCAAAGAAGCTTTCATTTTAGAGGTGGCACAAGAACTTACTGTTGTTCCTTTTGGCCTTCTTCAAGATTGATCATTTCTAAAAAAAAAAAGGAAAAAAAAACAAAAAAACAACTTAGTGGTGAAAACTGATTTCTTGGCGTCACTAGGTGATGGTAGATTGAAAACCGGACAACTGGCGGTCTATCGTTGACTAAAAAAAAAACATCTTAGTGGTGAAAACTGATTTCTGGGCACCACTAGGCGGTGGTAGATTGAAAATCGGACAACTAGCGGTCTATCGTCAATTAAAAAAGAAAAAGAAATAAAAAAAGAAATAAAAGAGAAATAAAAGAAAAGAAAAAGAATACAAAAAAAGGTAGAAAACACACGACCAAGCAAGATCTTCAATGTTGGCACCCCGCCTTCTTGGCCTATTCTTCCTGCCACCTAGCAATTGGCCTTGCCTTGTTCCTATCACCCAGTTTTCAGGAGCTCCTTTTTGTTTCTGCTGGTTGGCACTGTCCTTTTTTCCTGGTCGGATTCTACAACCCTTCACATCTATTGGTGCCCTCTGTGTCACAATGGTTGTTCGTGGCTTTCAGCTAACAACCATTGCTTCGGCTGATTTTATGTTCCTGTCTCTCTCATGCCAGGAACTGATGCGGTTACCTCCTAGATGAATTTCTAGTCTCTTCTTTGCCAGGAGCCCTTTGCTTGTTTGAAGACCACCACCTTGTTAGTCACCGTACTCCACCTTGATGCTGTTCTCATCCTTTATTTTCCATGCGACGTTCTCCAAATGGTTGCTTCTATTCGGCTTCATCATGCCTGTACTTCCCGCACTACACTCTTTCGCCCTATCATTGCTACGGGTTGGCATCGACATTAGTACCGGCTTCAACACATGTGCCGCCAGGTCGCCACTCTTGTCCATCAATGATCATCGGTATCAGTATTTCACGTTTCTTTCCTTTTCTTTTTATTTTCTTTAAATATCGCTTGTTCATTTACTGATGGTGATGTCACCTATAGACGGGTAACTTGCTAAGCTGGGGGGAAGTGTCACATCTGCCATTGTGTCTCATCTTTTTCATGAAATCCCCATCCCATTGTATCTACATTCATTGATTTCCAAGTATGATTTTTCATAAATAACAAACTCCTTAATACCATCGTAATCATTACAATTCGCTGCAAATAATAAACTAGAAACCTCCATTTTTTTTTAACCACTTATCATAAACCCATTCTTATCATCTACACAAACTGCCCATTAAAAGGTTGTCCTATTCCTAGTAATAGCTATCTCTATAAAACTGTTTTCACTCTTTACCGGGTTTGAACTGTGAACTGTTTGGATTGCACCTCCTGGTAAAGATATGGAAGGAGAATGCAGACACCACTATGAGACAACAACTATGGGTGATTTAAGGGCTCATGCGATGTCTGAGGCCTACAAGATATTCAAGCAAGTAGGATGGGATGCGTATTTCAAAAGATTGTGAGGGTTTGATGAGAAACTGGCTCGTGAGTTTGTAGAAACATGCAACAATACGCGGGTACGAGTTCGTGGGCTAGCAATTCCTGTCTCAGTCGAATGCATAGAAGATGTCACGGGATTGCCATTAATAGGAGAACATTATTTTCCTAACAATTTTGGGTGCGAGAAAGACCTCAAATCCCTCCGTAAGAAGTTCCTGGTGCGTGGAGAATCGGTTGAAATGGTATCAGGTCAGGGCACAAAGTTATCTTCACTCCCCACTCCCTGGAACAATGTGGTGAAATTTTTTATCCAACAATTGACTTGTGAAGGAAGGTATGTATATGTTTACACAAAATAATTTCGACCGATGATACATTTGAGATGGGGTGCACTTGTGAACATTCCTTTCTTTCTATATTCTTCCTTAATGCAAATGCATAAAGTAGTTCAGAAGGGTAGTGAGAATTCATTGGCACATCATGGATTGATTAAATTGTTAATCATAAGAGAATTGAAGAGACTTTCACCTCCTAGGGACTGGGACTCATTCATTGTAGATGAAACCCCTGAGAATTTTGTTGAAGATACCCTCCCTACTTCAGAATACTTTGCCAAAGAAGACTCCCAAAGTATAGGAAAATATACTAACACCCTAGAGGAGGAGTTTGGTCAGGAAAGCTTGGAAGATAATAAACGCACCAAAGGTTTGAAGCCTGAAACTCTTCTTGATAGTGCTAAGAAAGGAAAAGCAAAAACTTTAGGGTCAAGTGACAAAAAGGCTAAGGGTTCCAGTACTAAACAACCTAACCCTAAGGTTATCACAGTCTCTACCCCTGACCCTAGGATTGGAAAGCAACGACATAGTGGGACTACTTCAACTGTTGTGTTAAAAGGAAAACACTTGTCAACTGATTCTACAGAAAAACTAGCCAACCTAGCTAATGTAGCTAGTGGTTTAGGTTCATAAACACCTAAGGATGTTGGGGATTTGACAATAGTGGCATCAGTCTCTTGCAAAACTAAAAGAATAAAAGCTATTGTTAGGGAGTTGAGAAGAAGTAAGAGAAAGAAGCAGCAAGCAACAGAGCTTGAGGATCCCTCACAACACCAAGAGGAACCTGAAATTTTTTTTGAGATGCCACCTCAAAATTCTCCTATTTTAGGGGAAGAATTTGAGCAAAACTCCGAGGCGTTTCCCTAGCATTCCCCTATCTCAGAGAAGATGCCATGCATTCAAGAAGATGTTCTTGATAAAAATGTTGTTCAGACTGAGTCTGCCCCAGCCAAAAGTTATAATGATCTTGACAATCTTGAGGATCACACGCCGCATGACACTACCCAAGAAGAAGAGCATTAAGTAGAAGAAAGAGTAGGGTCTGAAGTGGATATGCAGAATCAGGAACATGGGAATATTGAAACCCTTCACCAGGAACACCAAACTGACCAAGAGCCAGAGGCAGAAGAGGAGTATAAGGAAGAACAACCCTTGCTCACTAATGATGACATTCGTAGCCTGCAGAACTTGGTGACTAAGCTAACTAAGGAGAATGAAACTCTACAAAATCAAATTCAAGCGACAGAGTCACTCAACTCATCGCAAGCAATTGAAATCAATCAGTTGAAAGTAGCATTTGAGCAGGCATAGGTCCCCAAGATATCAGTGATATCCATTCAGGAGCATGAAAAACAATTGCAGAAACTTCATCAATTGTCTGTCCAAGAAGTCGCCAATACCCTACAGAAACTTGTCCCTTCTCTCTTTGGTTTGTATTTTACACTCTCTTTGCATGAGGACATGCAAGGTCTTCAGCTAGGGGGAAATGATGAGGGAAAAATGTGTCATCCTTTTACCTCTTGTTTGTGTCAAACCTTTTCATCTTTCCTAGAGTCTCCTATCATTCCTGTCACTTTTTGTTAAAGAACAAACGATATTTTATGAAATAGAAGAAAAGGTTAAAACTAGTGAAAATACCGATTTTGTTGACTGTTGTTAACTGTCTTTTTGATTCTGGTGACAAGAAGTGTTTAATGGTTGATAGCACACATGAAGGATATTGGTGGAAGGATAACTGAATTGCTGAAGTTATATTTTCATTTTGGTTTTACTCGTCAAAAATTAGTCATTCTATTGTAGGTTGTTATGTTGTTCGTGGAAAACTTTCAAAAGACTTTAAAACTATTTTTGATTATCTTCTAAAGGTTATTGGTTGAAAGCCACTAACAACCAAAACATTTTATCGATTACCTCTGAAATACTATTAGATATATAGGTAGCTTTAATATGTATATATATGCGTGTATGCTAAAACTGGATATCAATATACATAATTAAAAAGCAAAACCATGGTGATTTTCTATATACTTTGTCTATGATTGTTTGGATGAATGGAAGCGATAGTAGAATAATTATGTGAATGTGATTTTTATCATCCAACAACTGGCGAAGGAGAGGCCCATTTCCTCAGTTGATTGGTGATTATTGCATTAGATTGTGTGTGTGGTAATGTATGCTTTGAATTTATAAGTTGTTTAATTATTTCATTACTGTATTGCTGTCTAAATCTTTTGTTGTGTGATTCATTCCCACAAAGGTATTAATCGGTATTGAGTTGTTAAATACTTACCACTACAATATGTATTCATTCAATAGTTGTTTGCTAGTATATGCAGATCATTAAACATAAGAGCAATTTGAATAAGTTAATGAGATTGTTTCGAATTTTCATTAAGTAGTATTGGAGGTTTGTTTTCAGTAGTTCAACTTTAACTTTGTGAAACGTTATTTTCAAGATAGATTTCTATTTTGTTACTTTACTACTCTTTTGTTAAGTGCCAGTAATTTGTTTCTGTGCAGAACTATTTCTTCACAGGTTCCTGTCACATTTGTGATAGGAGGTTTGTTAATCTAAATTCTACCCATAAGTAAATTATATTAGGTTGCATCCATCAGCCCTTGGTTTTTTAAATGCAGCTCTTTGGCATATTGCCACAACATGGTTCAAAAGCCTATGTTCCCAGATTGACACTTTAGGATGAACTGAGGAATCCATTCCCAAAAGTACATCAAACCCAATTTAAAGAGTAATTCAGAAACCACAGTTTTATCCAATCAACTACCGCAGTCACTGGCTTGACTGCCAGTAATACCGTGGTAGTTATCTTTCCCACTTCCTCCACCATCTACTCAATTGTTCATCGCTCATCCACTGACTGTTACTGCACCACTGCGATTGGTTTATAGACTTGATGTGGTATAGTGATAACAGTCATCATGACTGTGCTTAATCGTCATCGCTATACCACGAGCCACTTTGCAAAAGGCAAAGCGGTAAAGGGTGTTGGCTTTAAAAAAAGAGAGAAACATATCAACGATTATAGGGTATTAGGAGTTTATGAATGGTGAAAATAATTTTTAATGGAAAAGATAGCAAATGAATGGGTCCAGATGGAAAAAACCCCTTAGAATTTTAATGGAAATTTTGGGTTCTAACAATGGCTCTTGTTGGGGATGAGTGATTTTGCAAATCACTGCAAGAATCCAGAATATCTTTGGGAGAGCAGACCAAGCAAAGACATGAAAAAATGAAGGCAATGGCAGATGGAAAGATGAACAGATGAATGATATGAAAATGGAGCAAATGGAGAATGGAAAACCCTACATTACTGTACATGGAAAGGAAATCAATGCTTTCAATAAGGGAATTCCTGAGATTTTCCATGTATTGGAAAACCCATAACCTTCTTAAACTACTGTGCATGGAAAAGAGTATTTAAAGAGGCATTGCTAAGAATTTTCCATGCACTAGAAATCCTTAATCCTTTGTACCTTCTATGGTTCAAAAAATCAAACCATAAGGGATGGCCCCAGGCCACCCAAAAGGAGAAACCTGCACTTTCCTCTGTCATAGACCTTGTTCTGATTAAAGCTCACCAGGTTTCTTTTGAAACTATCCATTCCACCTGCCCTGCAACATGCACTTCCATTGAAAACCTTCAGGAAATCATTGTGTTCAATCTGATTCATATTCATTTCATCACTTTGCATTTCATCATTCTTATTATCATATGAAAAATATTTATCACCCTCAACATAAAAATTGTATCCACATTCAAAAAAACATTCATAGGCATGCTCACTGTCATATGTTGCTAAATAATCAAGCAATTGTACTAGGACCTGATAATCTGAATGCTTTTCTTGGAAATCAAAAAATTCTATCTCATCAGCATCTTCTGAAATAATCAAATCAAAATTATTTTCCATTTCTTTTCTATCACCAGTTGGCATTGACACATACCTCTGATCCATACATCCATCCTTACACATACTTGAATCAACAAATGTTGGACACTCATCATCAATAACATGCAAAGCATTATCTTTCTCTTGTAGGAAAAAAATATTCAAGTCACATACCTCTTCTTGGACACAAATAGATTCATGATCAACTTCAATGATTTCATCACTGTGAGAGATGGACATGGAACCATTTGAATCATTACACACAATACCTTCACTGTCAAAGCATATATAGGATGGAACCAAAACTCTCGAATCATCTTTATGTGCATACTTCTGGTATTCTAGAGTTAACAAATCTGAAACTTGATTACTACTGAGTGAACATGTCTCTGCTTCCATATCTTCTACCATGTCTCCAACCTCTTGATCTTCATAAGAACTGCAACAATCACTCTGTTGAAGACCAACATCCACAATTTCATCTTCACAATTTGACTCACAATCTGTTATGCAGGAGAAACTCTCCATATCTTCATTGTTGGAAGGCATGATATCTTCTTCTATTTCAGCTTCTGAAGCATTTCTGATGTACTCTCCAGATGATGTGTCCCCACCAATATCATCAATGCTGCAATCACCTTCAAAATCCGAGAAATTGTCATTATAAATACTAGTAACACATGCTTCCTTTGTTTGTTGCATTGTTTGAGCATCCATGATATCACTACTAGATTTATTATTGCTAGTATCCATGTACATTGTCCCAAGCATGGAATCAATTAATGTATTTACTACATCAAAGGCTTGTTGTTTTAATGATTCTAACCAATAAATTGTTTCAGGCTTTGATGCTCTTAGAATTTGTGCAACAAATACAGGTCTTGTCAGCCTAAAATGAGAAGGTAATTTCATACAAATGTCTACCATCCTGTTGTATAAAGAATTCAAAGATTCTCCCTTATATCTCCTTATGTCAAGAAAGGCATCCACAAGATTTTTATCTCTCTCTTGAACTTGAATATACTCCTCAAAAGTGTTTTGTTGTGAATAGAGTACATTACCTTTATTACCAACGTTCTTCTCAGTTGTATCATGTGGTATTTGTGGTGTCCAAGATCTCCTGGCATTTGTGTCTTCATTCTCACTGCATGATGACCTATTTGGTGATGTACTCGGAGCACGTTTGGCTCCCAATTGCCATAATTGTTGGTTCACTTGTAGCATCTGTTGTTCAATTTGTAGCCTTTGTTGTCTCAATTCATTCAACTCTCTTGCTGACTATTGTCTTCTTTCTTCTTCTGCCATCTTGACAAAATATTACTGCTTCACAACACCCATGCATTATTTATCAAATGAAATAGAGTCGCCACCTACTTTTCCCAAAAGTAGGAAAATGAAAAAGATTATGATATTGTTTTGGTTTGCCCCCAACGAAATCTCCAAAAAAATGAAAAACTTTGTTGACTCTATAAATGGATAGAGTGAAAAAAATTTCTTGAGTATAGTTCCTCGGCAGAGTCGCCAAACTATTGGGTCTCAAAAATGCAGGTTTGAACCATGAGAGGTTGCCAAGCTCTCACAACACTTTTGTTCAACGTACAAGGCCAATTGATACAATTGAACCTTCTTCTCTTTAGGTTCTGCTAGACCAAGGCGGGTGAACCTATGTGAATGATGCAGATTGAAATGTACTTCCTGGTGAAACAATCTACCCACAATGGCAAATGGAAGTGGATAGACAAAATCACTACAACTACTCCTACTCCTCCTGCACAAAAGAAAGGATTTGAATAAGATGTTTGATATGAAATTTTATCTCTGGGTTGAGGCAGATCAGTGCCTTCTGTCCACATGGGGAAATGAAGTCAAAAATCATGAATTATGTGTGTTTCCTTCTTTGGCTTAACTCTAGTTGTTAGGCACTTTGAAAATTCTATGACTGACATAAAACCTCTATAAATTTATGACTTGCGTAAATTGTACTGGGATGTTTCTCTTATCAGGTTCTACTTCAACAATCCAAAAGAAATTATTAAATCACTGTGACTTATTAAAATATTTTAATTCTAACTTGCAAACACTAGTTAATTAAATCACACAAAATGAGAGTGCATTTTAATAAATCAGAGATATACTTGATATGTTGATTTAAATGATTAAAAGACCTCAAGTTGGAGACAGCCAAAATAAAGTATGAATTTTATAAATCACAACAACTGAACACCAAAAAGAAAATCACCAATTAAAAACATATATCTCCATTGATTCTGTTTTAGGAAAGGCCATGTACATTATTTGCATTCCCAGTCCATTTTCTGGAAAAATCTAACTACTACCACCTACTGCTCTCTTTTTTCTCTCCTTTGTTTTTCAATACATTTATACAGTAAAATCGAAGAGTCACGACTCTTCATTTACCCATTATAACCATTTACATTCGTTAGCAAAAATTAAAATATTTAATTGGATTACCTTATCGGAAAATTAAATATTTTTCATAGTTCGCCTTTAATTTTATTGCTCATCATATAGTTTTCCACCTGTATTTTACCTTCCCATGGCTTTTATTTCGTTTACCACTCCACCGCTGGCTTCACACTTTCTCCCCACGGTATTGCGGTGTTTGACTTTGATTGCGCTACCACGGCCTTCCTTTTCCATACCACCACAATTATCTCCACCATTGACTGCCTTACCGCGGTCTGCTTGTTGCCTCACCATGGTAGCACGGTGTCTCCTCCTAACCGCTGCTTAGCCGCCGCTTCCCTGTCATTGTACTATCGCAGTCACTAGCTTGATTGTTAGCGGTACTGCAATAGCCGCTCTGCAAACCACTAACTGTTCACCCCCATCCACCGTATTACCGCAGTCTATGTGTTGCCTCCCCACGATACTGTGGTGCCTAGAATTTGACTGCTCCCGTGCCACCACAGTCACTGTGTTGTCCGCACGTGGTGTAGCGGTAAACATTTTCTATTACGCCTCGCCACTTACCAACTCTCCACCACACTACCGCGGTCACTGGCATGGCTGCCAACGGTACCGCGGTAGCTATCTTTCCCGCTTCCTCCACCATTTGCTAAACTGTTCAGTGCTCATCCACTGAATGTTACCGCACCACCACGATTGGTTTGGAGAATTCATGCAGTATAGCAGTAACAGTCATCATGATTGTGGTTAACCGTCACCGCTATACCGCGAGGCACTTTGCAAAAGGCCGTAGTAAAGCAGCAAAGGGTGTTGGCTTTAAGAAAAGCGAGAAATATATCAATGATTATAGGGTATTAGGAGTTTATGAATGGTGAAAATGATTTTTAATGGAAAAGATAGCAAATGAATGGGTTCAGATGGAAAAAACCCCTTAGAATTTTAATGGAAATTTTGGGTTCTAACACTAGGATGTTGATGGTTATGATATCGATAGATAAGGAAATTGATATTTAGGCATTGTTTCGGTCGGATATTGATCAAGTTTTCACAATTTTTTCTTGAATGTTCTAGATTTTGATAAATACTATGTTTGGTTCGATTGCTTTGTCAAAGCATGAGGGTGATGATCACTTATTTGGCTAGTTATTTTAGTACAAATAGACGACGATGGAAATAGGATTTTGAGTTTTTTTGAATGTTTTTATGCTTTTGAGATTGTTTGAGGTTGTTTTTGTTGTTTGTTAATATTTTAATTCTTTTGGTATTTTGAAGATATTTTAACCCATATAGGGGGACCTAAGGGGACTAACCTAATTCCTTGGGGGCTCATCAATGATGGCCTTGCCTATGTGACAATGAAGAGGCTATGTAGTTCAATTATTGTACTAGGCTATCAACTCATACATAGATGGTTGATAATGTTTTTGATGCTTTTGACCTTGTATGAATGTTTTTTTTGGATTTATTGATGATTGATTTGGATGTTTTTGATTTTTTGAAAGATTATTTGGATGTTTTTTTATTTTTCAATATTTTTGGATGTATTTTATTTTTCAAGATTTACATGAATTGAGATATGAACAAGGATCCAATCTATCTACCAGGTTCAAGAAGATGCACCCAGTTAGGTATAGGATTACATTTATTATAGACAAATGGGATGATGCAAATAGAGAATGGTTATAGTGCAACAAGGTTTGACACTTTTCAAGTGATCAAGCTATGTTTGGACACATGTTTACTATGGAACAAAAGGAATGGAAATGATGAAATAATGCTTATCATAATGGATGTATGGAGTTGATGTGAGCCTTGATAGATAATGAGGCAGAGCTTATTCAAACGTAACTTTTGTTTTCCAGGTTTTCACTATGGTACCTATCCTAGAAGTGCCACAAAAGTGGTTTTCACTCAAAGGATGATTTATTTATCTTTACTATTTTTGATCTTTTTCTATTTTATTTATTTATTTATTTTTATGTTAGGCTATTTCGATGAGCTAGGTGTAGAACTTTTTAAGATGATTACTATTGAGCGGTTCCGCCAAAGGTTCTCCTTCAGGGTTTCAAACTGATAAGTTCCAGAGCCATAATTTGTAGTGATTACAAAGGGTCCTAACCAAATTAGTTCAAAATTTCCTTTTCCTTCTTGATTAAGCTAAAAATTTTGATTTTCTTTCAGGACTAAGTTTCCCACTTGGAAGCTCTTTATCTTGATTCTTTTATTGTAACTAAACTTGAGGTGATTCTAATAAGCTTGAAGATGGTTTAGAGTACTCAAATGTTTTTTTATAACAACTCAAGCTCTTGGAGTCTAGATACTCAATATTCTTCATTGTCAAATAGGTTCTACAAGGATACCCTTAGGGAAGGGATCTTGACCTCTACAAGCAAGATAGCTTCTATTCCATATATAAGGGAGAAAGGGGTGGTACCAGTGGGTGTACAAATGCTCATTCGGTAGGCCCACAAATTAAGATCTAGCTATAGGTTCTAGTCATAGCCAATGTCATTAACAATCTTCTTAAGGATTTTCAAGATGGTTTTGTTCGACGCTTTTGTTTATCCATTTCCCTAGGGGTAATACGGGGTAGAAAAGTCATGTTGGATATGGAATTTAGAGCAGAGGTCGTAGACATCTTGATTCTTAAATGGAGTCCCATTATCAATGATAATGGTTTGGGGTATGTTGTAACAAAAAACTAAATAGTTCATAATAAATTTGTCTATTTATATTTACTCGTGATATAGGTCAAAGGTATGGTTTTTATCCACTTTGTAAAATACTTCATGGTAGTTATGATAAACTTATGTCTATTGGATGAAGTGGGGGATATATTACCTATAAGGTTGAGTCCCCACTATGAAAATGGTGACGTAATTATTATATTGGGGCATGAATACGATTAGTGTGTTGTGGCATTGACGACACTTCTTTGCGAACTGATTTCCTTCCTATTCCATCGAGGGCCAGTAGTATCTTGTTATCATTGCTTCTTAACTAGATTAGGTCTACTAAAATGTGACCCAAAATCACCTTCATGCACCTCTTGTAAGGTGGTTAATACATCTTTCAAGTTAAGACATCAAAGTAATATTCCATTGAGGCTACGTCTATATAAAGTATCACAAAGTATGGTGAAGCATGAGGTTTGACAGATGAAGGATTTATTTTGATTGCTATTAAGGTTAGGAGGTATGATTATATTTTGGAGATAGGTTTAAATATTGTGATACTAGGGTGAGTTAGAACCAACAAACTAGGGTGAGTTAGGACCAACAACATTGCACAACAATTCAGAATCTTAGACATTAAAGGTTGGTATAAGCAATTGCCCCACAAGAAACTCATATTTAGCACTATTCTTTGATGTGTCAAGAAGAGAACCAATCATAGCCATAACATCAACAAATCTATTATTTAGCCTCAATATTTTCTCAAAGAGAATGACTAAGAAGTATTGCTTAAAAATTGTCCACCATTCTTTTATAAGGAAGAAATTTATCATCCTTATTTTGGTACTCATCATTGACTTGTCTTATCACCAGCTGTGAGTCTCCATAGACTTTTAGTTCCTTGATCTACCATTTAGCTACCATTCTTAACCTAGTTATCAATGCTTCATATTCTGCTATATTATTGGTATAGGGAAAAGCGATCCTATATGCTTTCATTATACTATCTCCTTAGGGTGTAAAAAAGAGAATGCCAACTCCTAATCTATGTTGGCTATGAGAACCGTCAAAATATACTTTCCATCAGCTTACTTGAGTTTTCAACATGATTTCTTCATCAAAGAACTCTGATATCAAGGGATGGTGGTTATCAAGAGGTGATTTGGCCAACTAGTCTGCTATAAATTGTACCTTAATGGATTTTATATTAGCATATTCTATATCAAATTTGGTAAGGATCATGACCCACTTCACCATCCATCCTATTAAGGCTGCCTTCACCAAGATATATTTCAATGGTTCCACCTTATAGATTAGTTTTATTTGTCGATTAATCATGTAGTGCCCGAGTTTTTGTGATGTGAAAACAAAAACTAAGCGAGCCCGCTCCATAGGTGTATAGTTTAGTTCATACCCTATGAGTGTACGATTGATATAGTACATTGATATTTCTTGTTCATTCTCATCATGTTGTGTTAACAAGGTGCCTAAGGCTACTGATGTTGTTGATATATAAAGGATCAAGGGTTTTCAGGTAGAGGAGGCATCAATGTAGGAGGTGATGCCAAATAGTCTTTGATCTGTTAGAATGCTTGTTGACACTTCTCTTCCCACTTAAACACAACATCCTTATGGAGCAAGTGTGTGAAAGGATGACATTTATGAACTAATTGGGCTATGAATCTTTAGATGGATTGCAGTTTAGCTTGAAGGCTCCACGGTTGTTTCAAAGTCTTCAGGGAGGCATTTCCATGATTTCCTTAACCTTAGTTGGATCCACTTCTATACCTCTACGAGATATAATATATCCCAGGAGCTTCTTCAGATTAAGGCATAGATTATATTCTTCTAACCTATCAAATATGCATACCAAGATATCTAAGTGACCTTATCTTGCTATGGATTTCACTATAAGACCATATACATAGTATTCCATAGTGATGTGGAACATATTGTGAAATATAGTGTTCATTGCCCTCTAATAAGTGGCTCCCACATTCTTAATCCCAAATGATAATACATTTCAAAAATATGTTCCCTAAGGACAAGTGAATGTAGTCTTGTGCTGGTCTTCAGGTGCTATCTTGATTTGGTTATATCCCAAAAAGCCATCCATGAGAGAAAGCATTTTGTGACCCATTGTCAAATCCATTATCATGTCGATATTCAACCGAGGGAAGTCATCTTTCAAACATGCCTTTTTAATATCTCTAAAATCAATGCAAATCCTTATGACCCTAGTGGGATTAGAAATAGGTACAAGATTAGACACCCACTCAGGATAATAAATTGATATGATGAAACTGAAATCTAGAAGTTTATGTAGCTCAACCTTAACTAGAAGTGTTATATGTGGATGCATCTTACGAAGCTTTTGTTTTATTGATTTTTCTCTAGGACAGACTATCAAGTGATGAACTAATAAGGCTGGGTCTAATCTAGGCATATCTGTGTAGGGCCAAGCAAAGTTGATCGTACGATTTCCAAAGAAATTTGTGAAGTTATTTTTCTCATAAAGGTCCAAAGAAGCTACATAAAAGGTAATTCTAGGTACATATTATGTTCCCACGTTTATATGCTCAGAGTCTTCTACCAAGATGAATGATCTCTCTTGAATTTGAATAATGTTGAGGAGATTGAGTTCTCCATCTTTGGGCACCTCAAAGAGTTTTTCACTGTCAAATACATCCTTTATTCACCAAGTTCAATGTTAAAGCCTTCCTTATGATCCTCGGGTGGCACCTCTCAATCCCATAACCTCAACAATAGCTTCATCATTTTGGAATATGTCTAGAATGGGCAGTCGTTGTTGGTCCTAGTCTATCAATTGAGGATAAATGAGTTGGAGTTCATGTTTATCAAATGATTGGTCAAAGGATAGGGTAGTGATGGTATTGATAAAGGAATTCTTGAATAGGTCGGTGATATACATAGATATTTCCTTGATGGAATCATCGCCATTAGATGTATTAACCACAAGAGAGGAAGAAACTTGCTCACAAATGGTGCTTTCGATGCTAGGGGTTGCTTTGTCTAATGAACCATATCCTAGTCCTTGATTCTTCTTTCACTTCTCTAGGATAA
>CM021108.1:379746653-379783285 GCA_007115665.2 Sequoiadendron giganteum
GGAATATAAGTGGCCATGATATTTTACAGTGTATCAATGGGAGGAAAGTATTTGGTTTCAGAAGAATAGGACACTAAGGTGAGAGCATTTGGATGTTCATCATGGAGAGGAAGACTTTGCCAGATCAATGATCACAGGTATTCTACGTTGAATAATGGAACCATATGTCAAAATGTCTTAAGTCTTTTTATTTCCTTAATTATGCTAATTAAATAGTTGTTAGTAAAAGTAGTTATGAAAGGCCATTTCTTTTTGTAAAAGTTTTGTAGCTTGTTGCTTCCTATATAAATAGGAAACCAAGGCCTAGTTTTAAATTATCATCATCATATATCATTTCCATTTTGAAAACTTTTGTTATTAATATATATCAATTGAAGCAATATCATGGAGAACAACTTATTATTAGAGATTCTCCATGGTTGTGTTATCATTCTATATTTTTATTATGTTTTCCATACTTATTTATTCTTATATTTGAATGAATATTAGTTATTGAGCCTCAATAATGTGCTTATGTGAATGAATATGCTGATATAGTAAAGCATTTATTGTGGATGTTGGTAGAGCTGCTATTTTTTTTTGAAAATTTGAGCTTATTTTGCCTTGTTACATGTTCAACATAAAAATGGAAACTATTTAAAAACAATAAAGTTAACAAAGTTGCTTATTTAAATAATTGTGAGTTACATGCATTAATATTTTATTAACTTTTGTGTCTTCGCAAACATATGTTGATACAAAATGAATGGAAGAAGCATCCAAGTAATCCTATTTTTTTCTGCCAACAATTCATACCAAAGATTGAACAATTTAAGGATATTGCAATAGGTAATTAAGGATATGATGATGATGATGTATTCTTGTACTTGTATATTCTATGAAATATTCCTTATTTTCTATGAAACAGTGTATATGTTATTGTACTTGTAAATATTTTTTTACTATTATGTCTATTAAATAAAATAGAGTTTGAATAAAAAATGCTTCACCCTTTTTTGTAAGTGAGTATGTGAATTATTGTTTAAGGAAAAATATTACAATGTTTACATTTTCAGTTTACTAGTTTCAAATCTTCATTTGCTATGTATATAAAATTGTATGCGCTCTTTATCTCAAATGACATAAAACAGTAATATCATCAGAATCAGGGTTTTCAATTTCAGCACCATCATTGTCCACACTTTTCATATCCTATTCACTTTTAAGTACAATCATCAAAAAATTATTTTTATTTCTTGTCCCAGTTAATCTTGATTCCTTTCAGCACAACACAGTAGGTTGCATGTTAAATTTCAAACATTTTATTTGCATTTTTTTGTATATATTATTTTCTCAGTGCATCATTATGTAACAACAATTTCACTTCTGAGATATACAATAAAAATAAATGAAAGCACATGTTTACTTTGTCAAGGGAAATAAATGGTGAATACCCTATGTCTTTCAGATAAGTATGCAAGCGAAATAAGACATAACTAATTGAATATGATTTTCTACTGTACAATTGTTTTTTTATGTGCTTTTTACTTTTTGCATGTGGATTACCCTCGGAAAGAGACTACTTATCTTTTCTTAAATGAAGACTTTACATTTCCCGTCTATGAAAGGAATTTACTGCTTGACAACAGGTTCGTGAACTTCATAGAAATTAAGATTGGTGTAAAAGGCCATCCCTGCAAATATTGTTTGGTCTAAAATTGTAGTGGAAAATAAAAAATCTTGCTAGGAGAATAAAACGGGTTTTCAATTGTCCAAGTACAACATAATATTATTGAAGCATTTCAAAGTATAGGCGATAAGAATCATCCTTTTTTAAACATGGATTGCAAATAATTCTGAAAATTTAGAAGTATTGGTCATTGACATTATTGTCTGCTACAATGTCATCCAGTGTATCATTGTCAATGTTCATATATTCTTTCAAGTATTTAATATTATCATCATCCTCATCTTGACCTGCATCATCTTCATCATCATTGAAATTTGACTATAGACCATCTATATTATTACCAGATATATTTGGATCATCATTTTCTATACCATCCATATTGTTGTCTTCCATAACATCATCTAACTCTGGATTGTTGTCTTCTTGTGCCTGAACATAACCGTCTTCAACATCATCATGGATGTCGATTTCTTCGATGTTCTCTAATCCCTCTCTCTCATTTTGTTGGTCATCATTGTTTTTCTTAGTATCCACTAATTCATCTTCAAATACATGCCTTAATCTTCGATCATAATGTATGACAACTATCCATTTCAAGTCCAAAATATCTTCATAGAAAAATACCTGCACATGAACGACATACATATATTAGACATTATATAAATTGTATGAACATATATACATCAATTGAATAATGGGACATTATTTTATAGACTACATTTTTTATACAATAATTGCTATAAAAAACAATTTTGACAACATAGTTTATAAAACATCAGTCCACACTCATTTATTATTATTTGGTTTTCTGCCCTTAAGAACATCCTTAGGGAGACCTTGTTCTTCCCTCTTCTTTTGTGCAAGAGTGCATTTTAAGAAGGGGTAATCAATAAATAACTCATCCCCAATGGTAAGGTCCATAATAGCCTCAACCATTATCAATCTATCAACTTCTCTTTCCATATCTCCATCTTTATCATTTATAACCTCAACAAATTGACAATTCGGTCTTACAGTAGGGTCCCTTCCCTTACTACTATTTATAAATCCTAAAATATTTTTGTGTGTGTATGCATGTCCATCTATATACATAGGATGACCTATATTAACTTATTTTGCACTTTCCAATTGGATATAATGTGTATACATATTCTAATTTAGACCATATGCTGACATGCTAGGCTTATATTCTGCTAGCCTTCTCCATTCACGACTGTAATATGATGGACCATAATATGACATTAATCTCCTAGTGGTTTGTTCTGAATTGTTTCTATGTTTGGATCCCACATGTAAATTTTGGACAATAAAGTGGCCTAGATTCACTCCATGAATATTGGAGGGTCGTATCATGTAGTTGTATCCTGAAAAATTGAAACACCTCGTACACTCTAGGTAGTTGTTGATCACTACGCCAAGCGCAATATAGTTTATGATCAAATGTCTCTTTGTAAATTGATCTCAAATTCAGGGGCAAGTCATCATCTCCATCACATTCATTCTCATAGGGCATGTAGTCCACCTTCTCCTTGTATTTAAGCAAATTATGCATCTTCACATCGATTCTTGTTTTGTTACTTGTTTTCCTCAATTCCTCATCTTCCGAGCTAGTATATTGGCACATATTTTTGTTAGATGTATCATCTGATAAATGATCATTTCCCTTTGGGCTAGAAGTTGGTGATCCAGGAAACTTTAAACCAAGAACTTTATCCTACAAGTGTCCATTAAGAAAAAAATAGTTATTTAAATAATATAAAACAATGTTTAAATGAAGTATACATGTTATTTATATAAAATTGGAAAATTCGTCACCACAATTCCTATTGGATTTTAATCGATTGTAGGAGGCATACTACTGACAAGAAGCTTGTCATATATGTAATGTCTTTGTACAATCACTCGTTTGAATTGTTTCTTTCCACGACATACAAAACATCCACAAATAACAATTTTCTCAGAGTATTCATCCCATGTACTATAGTCCTAACCTATCTCTTCTTTAGTGCAATCATTTGTTGTGTCTCTAGTATCCATTTTCATATCCTCTTCCACCCATTGTCGTCTACGCGATTTAATAGTTTTAGGTCCACGTCCATGTACATATCTTGTTCTTTTGCTAGTTGAGAGCTTAGGCTCTGCATTTGCTCCAATTTCCATCTAAAATAATCAACAACATGCATTAATTTATGTCAAGATTGGATAATACATTATAAATTTCAGTAATACTATGAAAAAAGATGGACGTGTCACAAAATTCCATCAGATCATTTTTTCCTAAGTTAAGTCAAAATTTGAGTACCTAATGTCCCGCTTCATTCGTTGTGTCCTCATTTGATATGAAACGATCTATTGACATAGCCTCGTCTTGCCCCTATAATACACAACATAGTAAATAATGTTTAGTACACCAATTATATCATTTCAACGAATATACTATCCAACACAAAACCTCACTTTAGTCATATTTTTGACATATTGATATCATGTTTTGGCTATCCTAATTTTCAAACTTTTCCCTTGATCATAGAATCACATTTAATCACCATTCCTGTGCATTTTCAATCGATAAGTTTGACCTCAAAGGCCTCATGGACAAAAGAATGACTTTATCTCCTCTATTTTGTAGCATTTGTGAATTCATAAACACCTTCCTCCTTTGGCTGAGGTTGCTTTCTCTTCTTACCTCTATTGTATCTGCAGATTTTGTTGTCTCATCTATTTCCACCCACTTTCCTCTAAGCGATTTAGTATTTCTACGCCATCCACGTCCTCTCTCCATGGACTCCTTTGTGAATAAAAATTCAGCCAAAGAAGCTTTCACTGCACTACCGCCGAGAAGGAAAAAGCAACTTGCAAGACAGCGGTAAAAACCACTCTACCACACTAAGTTGATGAGGGAGCCACGAGATAGCAGTGGTCACCACACACCAATGGTAGAAGACTTGCGAGACTATGAGAGTCACCACAACACCACCAGAAACAGAAGGAAGAATTGAGTGCCACCACAAAAGCTTTCACCGCACTACCGCCGAGAAGGATGAAGCACCTTGCGGGACCGCCATAAAAACCGCTCTACCGCATTGAGCTGATGAAGGAGCCACGAGACAACGGTGGTCACAAAAATAAGGCAGGAGTTGGAATTATTTCCAACACTATGGATCCTATGATACAAAAAAAATGAAAATAGTCACTATACAACAATGATAGGTGCTAAATTAGGCGCACTTGACGTCGCCTTATACATCCCAAATAGATTACATTTATGACCAAGAATCAGCACTAAAGTTGGTGTTAACTAACATCGACTAAAGCGTAGACTAATGAATCAAAATTGAAAATTTAAAACTTTCCCACCTGAAGGAAGAAATCAGACAACAAAAAAGGGAAAAACGTCGTGCAAAGGAAGAGAGCAGGGTGCTACCAACAACTGATGAGAAATCCGATTTAGTTTGTGACACGCCACGCGAAGGAAGAGAGCAGGGTACTACCAACAACTGATGAGAAATTCAATTTAGTTTGTGACACCATGGGTAAGGTTACAATTTTTTTTTTTCTTGGTTGAATTCGTGATTTTTTACTACTCTTTGTATTGCATTTGAATTCATGATTGTTTACTAGTTTGTGGCCTAACTAGTCTAGGAAAATTGTCCCATCATTATAAATTGTAAAACCTTTGAGAAACCAACAAAAAAAATTACCCTACCCATTTGAGCTTTGGCTCAAAATATTATAGAACGAAGTGAGGATGCCTTTGTATTCTTTCCAAAACCTGGATATCAAGGAAATAGTGAATTGCTTGGAAAATCTGGGAATTGGGTCGATCACTGCTAAAAATAAATGCAGAAACCGCTTGGTTTTTCCCAACCGCGCCATAGTCACCAATGCCATGAAAAATTCGTGCAAGATTGCATTATGAAAGATTTTTCATGATAAGGTTATCAACACTAAGTAAACCGAGCGGAAATATTTTCCCTAGGTTATCAACACTAAGCAAACCCATCGAACATATTTTCCCACAAAATAAAACTTTCATACCACAAACTAAATGAGAAATTTCATACCTGATAGTGTGTACTTCACTTTCCTCCACAGACTGGATGAAAATAATTTTCCCTAGGTCACCTCAAAATGTCAAGCAATAGAGGGAAGTGAGCATTGTCAACAAACTCTAGCCACAATGAGGTAATTCATTGTCAATTTATAGATTTGTAAATGCTTCCATTGTTTCTTTGAATTTTACTTTTTACTTTTTTATTTCTAAATTTAAAAGAAGAAATATAATTTAAATATATATATATAGGGACATGAGACTGAAAAAGATAAAGACGAATTGGCTTCCATATTTGGGGTAGAGGCAGTGAACAAACTGGTTAATGTGGACTGGACAACACTTGCCAGATACATAGAAAAACATTTTGGTAACGCCCCTCAAACATTGCAAACAAATCAATTGTGTCAAAGGGAACCAATTGATTCCCCAACTAGTCCTGCATCGAGCAAAATATCCAGGAGGAAATCAGTGACAGTAAACTCGAAGAATGTGGAACATGGAGTAGAGACTTCCACTCCTGGGACAAAGAATTCTTCCACCACACCATGTTTTCAATCTTGCATTGGTAGCTACAATAGGAAGATAGAATACAAGGTGGTTTCAAGGGAATTTCGAATGACAGATGTTGGGAAAACGTTTGTGAATAGGTTGAAGGAATAATACCTTATATGGTTCAAAGACCATCTACATTTTCCATTCTCAAAGATACCCATGCACCTGAAAAAATAAAAATCCATGACACGGAGAATGAATTTGGAACAGGTTGGTCTGTAAAGAAGATAAAGCTATGAATATCTCAAAACTACAAGAGATTTTGGTGCAACCAAACAAAGAAGATAAAAAAAATCCCTCCTGAGATAAGGCAAAAAAAAGGCCAATTGATGTAAGTGTGAAAGTATGGAAAGAGCTTGTAAAAGCATATGAGAAGTCTAGTGAGGAGAGTACATAGGTATTTGAATTTTCTCATAAGATTATATCAAATTTATTAAACGATATTTAAATTTTATTTGTGCATAGTTAAATTGAATTAGTATATGTTTCAGAACAAGGCCTCCAAGGCTAGGCTTGAGAAACTTCGTGCCACACATCGCCGTGGCCAGAAAGGTTTACATGCCTTGATTTGTACATTTGTAAGTATATTTAATATGTTAAATGATATATTTTTTAATTTCCTTGGAAAAAGTAAATGATTGCATATTAATTAGTTCAATTAGTCCATGTTCCATGTTTTGACAGGAGGATAAATATGGCTGCCATCCAAAGCAATTTGAAAAGAATATGTTACAAAACCAAAAGTGGAACGATTTTGTAATCTGGATGGAGAACAAGGTATCAATAGTTGAGTTTCAATAACTTAGTTGGATATTGTTGTGTTAATATATCAATTTTCATCTCTTGTGTTGAGTTGTTTATTGATGCATAGGATGAGTAAATAGAGCTCAAATCTTATGATTGCAAGATGATCATTTATGTGCATGAATAAATAGTAGAAGGATGTAGATGAAATCAATTCATTTGAATTTATGCCTCTTGGCAGGAATTCCTCTTAAATCTCTAATATCAGGTGCCTGAGACTTCCTTGTAGCTTTTACCTTTCGTTGTTGCCTTTCCTCTTCACTATTAGACTCGTCTCCTTTTTCCTTATCTGCAT
Organism: Sequoiadendron giganteum; assembly: GCA_007115665.2. NCBI lineage: Eukaryota > Viridiplantae > Streptophyta > Pinopsida > Cupressales > Cupressaceae > Sequoiadendron > Sequoiadendron giganteum. The sequence continues at coordinate 379,754,028 of CM021108.1, forward strand.
TTCTGGCTTCGGCTTCTAATTCATCCCATGTTTTACCTTCCTCCTCTTCAGAATCTTCTTCTTTTTCTTCTTCATTTTCCTCTGACTCCATAAGAGATTCATCTTCTGAACCTTCCTCATCTGATTTTGATTCCTCTTCTACATCAAAGGGTTCATATCCTTGATATGACTCTTCTGAATTATTAGAATCAGAATTACTAGCTTCCATATTCAAAAATTCCCAACCAACATCTTCAATAAATTTATCTGGATCATCAGTAATAGTCTTCAAAATTGGCAGCCAGTTCAAGTTCATTTTTCTTTCATAATACTTTATATCCATGGAGTTCAGCCATTCCTTGGTTCCATCAAGCGAAGATTGAGGAATGGCATACATGTGAAGTACATCCCGCTTGAAGTCTTTCAAAACAATAGCCATATCAAATTCCTTTTGCCCAAGTCCTACTCTCTCAAGGTTAATAATCTCAATCTCACTAATAGCGATTACTAAGAAAGGTAATTCCACCAACTCTACCAAACAATTTACTATAGGAACAATAAAAGAAGAGGATTTGAAAGGAACTCCATGAAAACCAAGCTATCTAAATGGTATATCAAACTCTAGTTCAAAATATTTTAGATGAGGTTGCTCCCATAACTCTCTTACTCGCTTGACAAATCCTTGAAACTCTACATTGATTTTATTTTTCCTCTCCCTCTCTTGTTCTTCTTCCTCCATTTCATCAGGATCATACATTGGCCTTCTTGGCCCTCCTAAATTTTGGACCAAATCCATTACCTACACATAAAACTGGACATCCTTGGTCTTCTTGGTTCCCACGCCATGGTATGGTTATGCAAATGAAAATGAAGCAAAGTAATCATCTTTCTTCCTCTTCCATGAAAACCAAACTCTCTAAATGGTATATCAAACTCTAGTTCAAAATATTTTAGATGAGGTTGCTCCCATAGCTCTCTTACTCGCTTGAAAAATCCTTGAAACTCTACATTGATTTTATTTTTCCTATCCCTCTTGTTGTTCTTCCTCAATTTCATCAGGATCATACATTGACCTTCTTGCCCCTCCTAAATTTTGGACCACATCTATTAACTCCACATAAAACTAGAAATCCTTGGTCTTCTTGGTTCCCACACCATGGTATGGTTATGCAAAGTAATCATCTTTCTTCCTCTTCCATGAAAACCAAGATCTCTAAATGCTATATCAAACTCTACTTCAAAATATTTTAGATGAGGCTACTCCCATAGCTCTCTTACTCACTTGAAAAATCCTTGAAACTCTACATTAACTTTATTTTTCATGTCCCTCTCTTGTTGTTCTTCCTCAATTTCATTAGGATCATACATTGAACTTCTTTCCCCTCCTAAATTTTGGACCACATCCATTACCTCCACATAAAATTGGACATCCTTGGTCTTCTTGGTTCCCACGCCATGATATGGTTATGCAAATGAAAAAGAAGAAAATTAATCATCTTTCTTCCTCTTCCATGAAAGCCAATCTCTCTAAATGCTATATCAAACTCTAGTTCAAAATATTTTAGATGAGTCTGCTCCCATAGCTCTCTTACTCGCTCGACAAATCCTTGAAACTCTGCATTGATTTTAATTTTCCCGTCCCTCTCTTTTTGTTCTTCCTTAATTTCATCACGATCATACATTGACCTTCTTGCCCCTCCTAAATTTTGGACCAAATCCATTACCTCCACATAAAATTGGACATCCTTGTTCTTCTTGGTCCCCACACCATGATATGGTTATGCAAATGAAAATAAAGCAAAGTAATCATCTCCTTCTCTGATGGCTGGAAGAATGCATGCTTTATGTTTTGATACATGATATCAGCTCTCTCTTCTGCTCTCATGGTTGAATACCGAAATTCATTATGGTGGGCCTCCAGAGCTCCAATCATCTTTCTTCCTCTTCCACCAAATTTTGGCCTAATCCACACATCTGTTAGCCTGATTGGCTTTTTTTTTGAAAGCTGAAGTTTCTCCTGAGTCACCAATGTAGCTCTCTCTGCCTTTTTAGACTCTTTCATTGCTACAGATCATCTCTGAGATTTAATCATATGTACCACATGGTTGATGTTCTTTGAATCCTTGCATCTAAAGGAAATTTCCTTAACATAAATACTGCTAGGGAATTTCAATGTTTCCATTGTAGTTGGCATTAAACTCGGTACCTACAACATTGAAAATTATCCTTATATAAGAATTCCTTCCATCTTGTTAATTGGCTTGTAACACTCTTGATGGTGGCTACATGAAATCTGATTTTGATTCCTCTTCTACATCAGAGGGTTTGTATCCTTGATCTGACTCTTTTGAATTATCAGAATTAGAATCACTAGCTTCCATATTCAAAAATTCCCAACCAACATCTTCAATAGATTTATTTGGATCATCAGTAATAGTCTTCAAAATTGGCCTCTAGTTCAAGTTCATTCTGCTTTCATAATAATTTATATCCATGGGGTTCAACCATTCCTTGATGCCATCAAGTGAAGATTGAGGAATGGCGTACATGTAGAGTACATCCCGATTGAAGTCTTTGAAAACCATAGCCATATCAAATGCCTTTTGCCAAAGTCCTACTCTCTCAAGGTTAACAATCTCAATATCACTAATAGTGATTACTAAGAAAGGTAATTCCACCAACTCCACCAAACCGTTTAACGTAGGAACAATAAAAGAAGAGGATTTGAAAGGAACTCCATGAAAACCAAGCTCTCTAAATGGTATATCAAACTCTAGTTCAAAATATTTTAGATGAGGTTGCTCCCATAGCTCTCTTATTCGCTTGAAAAATCCTCGAAACTCTGTATTGATTTTATTTTTCCTATCCCTCTCCTTGATGTTCTTCCTTACTTTCATCAGGATCATACATTGACCATCTTTCCCCTCCTAAAGTTTGGACCACATCCATTACCACCACATAAAACTAGACATCCTTGGTATTTTTGGTTCCCACGCCATGATATGGTTATGCAAATGAAGCAAAGTAATCATCTCCTTCTCCGTTGGCTGGAAGAATGCATGCTTAATGTTTTGATACATAATATCAGCTCTCTCTTCTTCTCTCATGGTTGAATATCGAAATCCAGTATGGTGGGCCTCCAGAGTTCCAGTCATCTTTCTTCCTCTTCCACCAAATGCTGGCCTGATCCACACGTCTGCCAGCCTAATTGGTTTTTTTTTTTTGAAAGCTAAAGTTTCTTATGAGTCACCAATGTAGCTCTCTCTGCCATTTCAGACTCTTTCATTGCTATAGATCGTCTCTGGGATTTAATCATTTGTACCACATGGTTGATGTGCTTTGAATCCTTGCATCTAAAGTAAATTTCCTCAACGTAAATACTGCTAGGGATTTAATAATTTTCAAACTCTTTCATTGCTATAGATTGTCTTTGGGATTTAATCATTTGTACCACATGGTTGATGTGCTTTGAATCCTTGCATCTAAAGGAAATTTCCTTAACATAAATACTACTAGGGATTTAATTTTCAATGTTGCCAGCCTAATTGGCTTTGTTTTTGAAAGCTGGAGTTTCTCCTGACTCACTAGTATTAGCTGTAACTTTTTTGAAATTTTATTATGGTATGTGCACTTTGATATGATGTAATATGATTATGGTTTTGTCTCATATGTTGTAATTTTAGATATATAACAGAAAAATAAATTATTGCATGAAATAAATAATAACTTTTCATTCTAAATGTTTTTTTTTTGCAGAACACGGGTCTTCCAGAAGATCAAGATGATCCTCAACATGATATAGATCCACAAAATATTGGTTCTGCCGGTACAGATCACATGGCAGAGGATGATGATGACACAGATACAAAAGACACTAAGGTCGATGAAAATGATGATGACGATGACGACAATGACGATGATCACGATGGTGGTGATTATGATGATGATGAGATAGTTGGTGGTAGTAACCAATGACATTCATGATCATATAGTATGCATCATCGATCATTGCTGATATATCATTATGATGACTCTTTTCATGGTTACTATCATATGTATCATTTTCAAGGACTAGGTCTATATTGTTGAGTTGTATCATATTGACATGTATCATTTTCACTAAATCATTTGGACATATATCATCTTGACTTGTATCAGTTTGAGTTACTGTTATCACAGGGATTTGCACTCACATACAAAACTGTAAAACTCTGCAATCCCATGTAACATTGGACTAATTCCAGGTTGTGGGTACCCTATATGGAACTAGACCTCTAAATTCTAGGTCGGCTTCCTATTTGATCTTCTAGTTAATTATGTGTAACTTGTATGGAAAAGGGAAGAAGGTTTGAAATAAATGCATAAACTGAAACTAAATATGAGTGATGCACCTAATTGACTTGATGAGCACATATTGATCCACAACTGATTCTTTACAAAGTTTATTTTCACAACTTAGATCGAACAATTTAATTGCATCAGTGATTCACAAGAAAGCCTGGCAATTTATTCTTTATGAAGGAAAATGGCATTCTCACAACTTAAAGATGAGGATAAACTAAAATGACAACTTATGACCTACAACTAAGTTTTTTTTTTCGTGTACATGTATTCACGAATGTGACATAAACTTAAAGGCTTTGACGTCAAACACATTAAATTTGCATCCTAAACATTTATAAAAGAAAAACACCTGAATCTGAGAAGGCTAATATCTAACTTGCAATGATAAAATAAGGAACACTTTGCAATTGACACTCTAAGATAACCTATAAAACTTGCTAAATATCATAAATTATGAAAAACTGAGTTACATGAAGTCTCTTTGTTGAAGGAAAAGGCAGAAAACAAGAATTAAAAGAAAAGTAATATCTTTTTACAATATTTGCAATAAGGCATGCGTAAAGCAACCAAGAGGTGGAACAAAAATTTAGCTTCGAGTGCCAAAATGATAACTCCAAAGTGAAACTCGAGAAGAAGCAAGAATCCTAAAAATAAAAGCTCAAACTCATGCAAAAATGAGTGAACTCGGGCTCAAAATCGAGGTCAACTCATAGCTGACCCATAGAGCACTCAAACTGAACTAAAAATTCCCAAAATTGTGGACCAAAACATCAGTGAACTGCCTCATTTTATCCAATCCGCCCATGCATGATTGAGGGTTAACTTTATGTTTTCCTTTTTAAATAGTTTAATTAATTAAATGATTTATAGTTTATCATTTAATTGATAAAATTTACAATTACATCATTTTATGCATATCTCATAAGTTAATAAAACCCTAACCCTCAACCATGATACCCATGCATTTTACTCATGTGTCCCTTTGCATATTATATGGGGACTTAGCAGATTTTTCAAGGCAAAGAAAAATTTCATAACTCACGGACTTGGAATTAAAAGGTATGATTTTTATGTAAATAATGTGAAAAAAAGTCACATGACTTTGTCGGTGATAACTTTAGGGTTTGAAACCCTAAAACAAGAGCATCGAAGACTTCATTTGGGAAGCAAAGCTTCTGGAGCAAGCGATGACTGACAACAAGAAGTTTCAACAGTGTTTTTGTGTTGGATCTGGCATGTCGACTGGGCTTTACTCGAACTAATATAGAAATATTGACCCTCCTTGAGACTCTGGTAAACTATTTCGATGAGATTTTGTGCTTTTTGCTTGCATTTATTTGTTTAAATCTGCGGCTATTTACTTTTTCTATGAATAACTAAAGGTTGGACTTGCTTATTCTAGAATAAAAGTCTTCATTCTTTGTTATATAGTCGCGGCCATGTTCCTCCTGTAGCTTATTTCGAGGTATTGTTATTTATGTTGAAACCCTGGTATCTATTTGTTTCAGCAAATATATACTCTTCATCTTCTATAGTGTTTGAAGATTTCTGTTTTATTTGATATTTTTGTAGCATTGAAATATCCCTGCAGTATCACATACTTGTAGCATTTCTCTTGGGACTGCCACTTGCATTTTTCTACTTGTATAATAAATGTGATTGTTGTTGCATTGACGGTCATTCAAACTGCGAAACCTTCACATGCCAAGCCTTTTGGCCTCTCTAGAAATTATTTTTCTTCCATTGTATCTTTGTTGACTACCCTTTATAATGACAAAAAGGAAAGCTCCTTACTAAAACTTTTGAGTTATTTGGAGCTACCATTTGTCCTTTACTACCTTTATTCACCTTTGTGTTTTGATAGATGAATGTCCCTTTAATTTGTTTGACTGTGAAACCTCGAATGTTGCTCCCTTGCTTTTGTAGCCACTGATACTACACAAAGAAGAAAATAAACCAAAGTGTTGTGTCTAGAACTATTGCTTTTCCTCCTTGGACCAGAATTTTCCTTCATATTCTCGCTCCTTACATATGAGACAACAAATAAATGACATAAAAGTATGATGTAAAATAGTGTCAACACAAAACATGTATGCAAGCATGATTTCCTTAGTGAAAATGATACACCTTTGCTCTGATCTATAAAGAGTGCAAATTGAATTCTTGTATATTTAAACATGTTGGGCTCAACCCTTGTGGGAGCCCATTTACTCCACATGTTGAAAATAAAAACCTGCAACAAATAGATGAAACCTGTGACTTGCGCATGAAACAAACAAGCTAGCAAAATAATTGAAGTTGGATGCTTCCATTGGACTTTGTGCCTTCAGATCATATGCCTCTTGCTTGATTTAGTCTTTTGATGAATGCCTAATTGAATGTGTATTAAATATTTGTTGGTAATGTAGGCATGAGGTAGGATGTGATTCACCATTGCTCTAACAATACCTTTTACAATCTTGCAGATGCATTCAGAGCTTAGGGCTGGTGCAACTTGGAGACATGACAACTGAAGACTTTGAATGTGGCAACGATTCGTCATTCCAGGAAATGACAAATCACCTTCTCTCTTATACCTATATTATCTTCATTTGTGTTGTGCAATTTTTTTATTTTTTTTGTATTCATTATTTGATTGTGAAAATCAAATTAAGCTACTCCCACTGCTTGTGTGGGACTTTGGTTTGTACAATATGAATAAAACAACAAACATTATGCAATTTCATGATATTTTTGCTACAATTAGTTGCATAATAATATTGAAAATTCAAGAGTAATCAGATTTGTTTCAGCAATGAATACAATATAAAAATTTGTAACCACTTGTGTACCTTTAATGATGAATGCAATTTAGCTCTACCTGATTTGAGTTGTAGCTAAAAATAGGTAACAATTTGGCGACCTATGCGGAGTGTTGTCCTACTAAACACCATAAACTAGTTGCCTTGTATATCCATTGGGATCAGAGTCATCTCTTGTCCTGTTTTGACTCAAAAAAAATTGTAACTCAGCTTCAAACCACACAAATTGAAAGAAACTACTGAAACTCTGTTTAAGACAAAGTTAAAAAACCTCGTGCAACAACTACACTTTATTGAAAGAAAAACAATACTGAATGAAAACTATTGTGCAATGAGCACTTATTAGCTTGAAAACTATCCTACCCTACACTAAACAACAACGTTAGTGCTTAAACATAACCATTCACTAGTTGGTTGAAAAAAATCCCTTTTCTCATCAACTTAGGTTGTGCCACTTGCTTGCAAATTGTCCAATAGTGATGGAAGAAAATTAAATGTTGTGTGCTCAAAAGAAACACTTGTGCAATCATGAAAACCGCCTCCCTTTCTACATTAGACAAGAGATGCACACAATTGTTTTGAATAGGTTGAGCAACCCTCATTGATCCCCTTTGATGCTTAATCTTGTGTTTCCAAACAAATACTTCAACTAGTAACTCTTCTTGATTTCCCACCAACTGTGCCAGGTGTTTGATAGGACATCCTCTTGTCATGACACTCAATTTGTAACCTTCAGCCTCATGCTCATGCTCTATTTCCTCAACCTTTTGCTCATGATTTTTAAGAACATTAAATGAAGTTGAGCTTCTCCTTTGTTGATCTCTGAAAAATTCAGCCTTTCCTTGAAAAGGTGTTGATTGGAGGTAATATGCAGGTTGTTGATCTTCTTTATCAAGGAGTTGATATTCCTATTGGATTATTGAAAACAAGTCCTCAAAATGTTGTTCCTTATGTTCATCGCCCATGATAGAATACAACTCCTCTATAAAGTGGGGAAGTTCATAGTGTACTCTTTCATAGGTTGAAAAACATTTTCCTTTTCTTTTTTAATAGTCTCTTTGACCTGAATAGGTTGATCACATGTTGTTGGTTCACATGGCATCAAACTATCATCAATGTTAGAGAAAAAATCTTCTATGATATTTGAGAAAATGTTATCATCTAATTCATAATATTGAATTGGATTCGGATGATTCTCATCACCCTGTTGCTCAAAGGTAGGTGTTGACATTGGTAAGCATGTGTTTCCTTCATTCTCATCAAAAAATTTGGGTAAATCATCAAACAAATCAGCTGGATAAACATGTTCAACCTCTTGTTAGTCTTTTGATAAAAGAGGAGTTCTTTTTACCTCATGAGCTGCACTTTCCTGATGTTCCTTCTCATCCTTCAGCTACTCAAAGACTAGATTATGACATTGATGATCTTCAATCAACAACTCGTTAGATTGTTTGATCTTTTCTTCTATATCTTGCTCAATAAAGGAAGGTAGTTCATCAAATAAGAACATGAAATCATTACCTTTGATACCTTTTTCAAGCTTCTCAACCCGGTGTCCTATTTGAACATCTTCATTCACCTCCTGCTACAAATCTGCTTTGCCATCTTGTACATCAGGTGTAAGCATATAAATCTCAAAAAAAAAAAATCTTGCTTCTCTTGATATGACTATTTATGAAGATTCGTATCTTGATTTGTTATATGATCTTGACTTTGCAATTGAAGAGGATCTCTGAAACTTGAAATGGGAAGAGTTACTCATGTATTCTGCTTGTACTTTGAAACCTCATCTTCTCTCTAATTTTTGATTGTTGTCATACCAGGAACCTCTCGAACTAGATTAAGCATTTTGAAGTCAGGATGCTTGGTCTAAGAAGTTTCCATAACTTTTCATTACTTTGATGACTCGGTACAGGCTCTTGATATGACTGAAACTAAGGATTAATGGACTGGTTTGATTTATTTTGTTCTTTCATGGGATTTTGTAGGGGTCGATCTTTAACATTGGTAGGACTATTACCCCTAAAACTTGTAATGTCGAATCTAGAAGACTTACTTGGGGATTGTGAAGAAACCTTGGAAATCTCCTATTTGGAAATTTTTAGCCTCATTTATGTATCTTTTGCAGCAAGCTATCGAGCAAGATTCTCTTCAAATTGCCTCTTTTGTAACTCCCTTTTGTGTTCTTCCTTTTCGCAAACTTACCTAGCAAGACACTCTTCTTCATATCTTTTATGTATTTCTATCTCTTGCTCATTGTGAAAGGAGTTGTTTGGATTAGAAGCTTTTACTTTTGAACGAGAAAAAGCCTCATCTGCTCCTCTTTTGCAGCTAACTCCCTCTTCAACCTTTCTTCAAACAATATTCTTTGTCTCCAATTCCTGCTCATGAAGAAAGGCCTGATGGTCTAACTCCTGTCATTATGTATCAAGCTCTTGTTGCCTCCTAGACTCTTCTATCTGCTTTGTGATGTCTGACAATATCTCCTTGGTGTCATTCATACTATTCTTCATATCATCAACCTCTTGGAGCTGAATCTGAGCGTATGTAGGTTGATATGGAGGTTGAGCAGGGGTGGGTGGGTGGTAAGCATAATAAGCATGATGGTTATTCACTGTTGCATGGATGTTAGGGATAAAACCAACAACATAACTGGCCTAATAGGCATAACTTTCATGAAACGAAAGTGGGTATACATGTTAACTATGAAAACCCGACATCTTTACTCATATAATTAGTTGGAAATTAGAAATAATGCTTGTGTTTGAAACATACCAGCACTGGGTCTTGTTGAAACTAGTAAATGTGCTCAGAGTGCCAGGTATAAATAACCTCTAAAAGGTAAAAATAATGTTGTTGTATATACCAAAACAACAGCCTACAACTTTGAATTCTCCTTTCTTTGAAGTGTGCTTCAAAGTCTCATCGGGCATGCCAAAAACTATTATCATAGGGATTTGCACCCACATGCAAAACTATAAAACTCTGCAGTCCCATGTAACATTGGACTAATTCTAGGTTGTGGGTACCCTATATGGAACTAGACCTCTGAATTCTAGGTCGGCTTCCTATTTGATCTTCTAGCTAATTATGTGTAACTTGTATGGAAAAGGGAAGAAGGCTTGAAATAAATGTATAAACTAAAACTAAATTTGGGTGATGCACCTAATTGACTTGATGAGCACAAATCGATCCACAACTGATTCTTTACGAAGTTTATTTTCACAACTTAGATTGGATAATTTAATTGCATCGGTGATTCACAAGAAGGCCTGGTAATTTATTCTTTATGAAGGAAAATGATATTTTCACAACTTAAAGATGAGTATAAACTAAAAGCACAACTTATGACCTGCAACTAAGATTGTTTTTTTTCGTGTACATGTATTCACGAATGTGATAGAAACTTAAAAGCTTTGACGTCAAACACATTAAATTTGCATCCAAAACATTTATAAAAGAAAAACACTTGAATTTGAGAAGGATAATATCTAACTTGCAATGATAAAAGAAGGAACACTCTACAATTGACACTCTAAGATAACTTGTAAAACCTACTAATATCATAAATTGTGAAAAACTGAGTTACATGAAGTCTTTTTGCTGAAGAAAAAGGCAAAAAACAAGAACTAAAAGAAAAATAATAACTTTTTCCAATATATACAACAAGGCATGCGTAAATAAGCCAAGAGGTGGAACTGAAAGTCAGCTTCGAGTGCCAAAATGATAACTCCAAAGTGAAACCCGAGCATAAGAAAAAATCTTGAAAAAAAAAGCTCAAACTCATGCAAAAATGAGTGAACTCGGGCTCAAACTCGAGGTCAACTCATAGTTGACGCACTCAAACTGAACTAAAAATTCCCAAAATCGTGGACCAAAACATCAGTGAACTGCCTCATTTTATCTAATCCACACATGCATGATTGAGGGTTAACTTTATGTTTTCCTTTTTAAATAGTTTAATTAATTAAATGATTTATAGTTTATCATTTAATTAATAAACTTTACAATTAAATCATTCTATGCATATATCATAAGTTAATAAAACCCTAACCCTCAACCGTGATAGCCATGCATTTTATTCATGTGTCCCTTTGCTTATTATATGGGCACTTGGCACATTTTTCAAGGCAAAGAAAAATTTCATAACCTGTAGACTTGGAATTAAAAGGTATGATTTATGTAAATAATGTGAAAAAAGTCACATGACTGTGTCGGTGATAACTTTAGGGTTTGAAACTCTAAAACAAGAGCATCAAAGACTTCACTTTGTCGCTTCATTTGTGAAGCGAAGCTTCTGGAGGAAGCAATGACTAACAACAGGAAGTTTCAACAGTGTTTTTGTGTTGGATTTGGCATGTCGACTAGGCTTTACTCAAACTAATATGGAAATCTTGACCCTCCATGAGACTCTGGTAAAATATTTTGATGAGATTTTGTGCTTTTTTCTTGCGTTTCTATGTTTAAATTCACAACCATTTTCTCTTTTTGTGAATAACTGAAGGTTGGACTTGCTTATTCCAGAATAAAAGTCTTCATTCTCTATTATATAGTCGCGGCTATGTACCTCCTGTAGCTTGTTTCGAGGGTATTGTTATTCATGTTGGAACCCTGGTATCTATTTTTTTCAACAGATATATACTCTTCATCTTCTGTAGTGTTTGAAGATTTATGTTTCATTTGATATTTTTGTACCATTTAAATATCCCTGTAGTATCACATACCTGTAGCATTTCTCTTGGGACTGCCACTTGTATTTTTCTACCTGTACAAAAAATGTGATTGTCGTTGCATTGACGGTCATTCAAACTAAAAATCCTTCATATGCCAAGCCTTTTGGCCTCTCTAGAAATTATTTTTCTTCCATTGTATCTTTGTTGACTACCCTTTATAGTGTCAGAAAAGAAATCTGCTTACTTAAACTTTTGAGTTATTTGGAGCTACCATTTGTCCTTTACTACCTTTATTCACCTTTGTGTTTTGATAGATGAATGCCCCTTTTATTTGTTTGACTGTGAAACCTCGAATGTTGCTCCCTTTCTTTTGTAGCCACTGATACTACACAAAGAACAAAATAAACCATACTGTTGTGTGCTAAAACTATTGCTTTTCCTCCTTGGACCAGATTTGTCCTTGATATTCTCGCTCCTTGCATACGAGACAACAGATAAATGACATAAAAGTATGATGTAAAATAGTGTCAACATAAAACATGTATGCAAGCATGACTTCCTTAGTGAAAATGATACGCCTTTGCTCTGATCTGTAAAGAGTGCAAATTGAATTCTTGTATATTTAAACATGTTGGGCTCAACCCTTGTGGGAGCCCATTTACTCCACATGCTGAAATTTAAAACCTGCAACAAATAGATGAAACTTGTGACCTTGCCATGAAACAAACAAGTTAGCAAAATAATTGAAGTTGGATGCATCCATTGGAATTTATGCCTTCAGATCTTATGCCTCTTGCTTGATCTAGTCTTTTGATGAATGCCTAATTGAATGTGTATTACATCTTTGTTGGTAATGTAGGCATGAGGTAGGATGTGATTCACCATTGCTCTAAAAACACCTTTTACAATCTTGTAGATGCATTCAGAGCTCGAGGCTGCTACAACTTGGAGACATGACAACTTAAGACTTTGAATGTGACAACGATTCTTCATTCAAGGCAATGACGAATCACCTTCTCTCTTATACCTATATTATCTTCAATTGTGTTGTGCACTTTTTTTTTTGTATTCATTATTTTCATGTGAAAATCAAATTAAGCCACTCCCACGACTTGTGTGGGACTTTGGTTTATACAATATGAATAAAACAACAAACATTATGCAATTTCATGATTTTTCTGCTACAATTAGTTGCATAATAATACTAAAAATTCAAGAGTACTAATCAAATTTGTTTCAGCAATGAATACTTAGTAGAAAATTTTGTAACGACTTGTGTACCTCTAATGATGAATGCAATTCAGCTCTACCTATTTTGAGTTGTAGCTAAAAATAGGTAACAGTTACATAATTTATCAATTTTATTTATATCATTTATACATGTATCATTTTCACTTATGTCAACTGTTGGACATGTATCATTTTGACATGTTTTTGATGTAATGGTATATTTGACTTTCACTCGTTTTAGTTATATATGATGATGATCTTATCAATATTGACTTGTCAATTTATATATATTAAAAGTGGTCGATGATTTTTGGATGGATATTTATTATGTATGATGATTTTAATTTACTGCTCAGGATGGATGTCAAATTCAATTAAATTATAGATATTTGACTCACTTGTTTTAATTATAGATAATGATCATGTTACAATAATAGTTCAGGTCGTGATGAAAGGTAAAATTAATGCTTGGCATCTTTAGAACGTAATTGAATAATTCAGAGAAGTGTTAAGCTCTTTTGGTGGGTAATGACACTGAACCATAGATGTACTTTTTTATCTTTACAAGCAATACAAAAATTTTGTGTTACCAACCCAAAAAATAATAATTATCTTGTTATTTAATCATATGAGTTATTTAAGAGGCACAATATATTTAACTAATTAAATTGAAATAAAACATATTAAATTAATAAATGAAAGCAAAACAAGAAGCATTTTTAGAAGCAAAAAAGGAAGCAACAATGGAAGCCAAACTAGAAGCAAACCAGAAGCAATTTTGGAAGCAAAATTGGAAGCAAAACTAGAAGCAAAACTGGAAGAAAACTTGGAAGCAAAACTAGAAGCAAAACCGGAAGCAAAACCGGAAGCAAAATCGGAAGAAAAACTAAAAGCAAACCTGGAAGCAAAACCGAAAGCAAACATGGAAACAAAATTGAAAGCAAAACTGGAAGTAAAAATGGAAGCAAAATTGGAAGCAAAATCGGAAGAAAAATTGGAAGCAAAATCAGAAGCAAAAGTGGAAGCAAAATTGGAAGCAAAATTGGAAGCAAAACCAGAAGCAAAAGTGGAAGCAAAATCGGAAGCAAAATTGGAAGCAAACCTGGAAGCAAAACTAGAAGCAAAAATGGGAGTAGACATAGAAGTAAAATCGGAAGCCAAATTGGGCGCCAATATAGGTGTTATTTTTGACACTATTTTAGGCGCTAACAGAGGTTCTCTTTCAGTGCTATTTATCGATGCTATTTTAGGCATTACCGAGGCACTGTGATTTCCCGACGCTAACCACGACGCTAAGTCTAGGGACACTTCTAGTGCAAAATTTGGCGCCAAAGTTAGCGCTGAGAAGACCATGCCTATTTGTGCCATGTTTAGCGCCAACCAGATTGCCCAATTCGTGAACAAAAATACACATAAATCCAAAGCTATTTTAGGCACTATTTTCTTGTTCTGTTGTAGTGTGAACCTAGATCCTACAAGGAGACTCTCTCTTTAGAAGAAAGTGAGTCTTGGTTGTAGGCCATGTAGGAGGAGATGATGGCTTTGGATAGTTGCGACACTTGGGATCTTGTTAGTTTTCCCAAAGGAAGGAAACACATTGGATACAAGTGGGTATTTAAAAAGAAATTTGGAGAAGATGGTCAGTTAGAGCAATACAAGGCTAGATTAGTGTCTAAGGGATACTCTTGGAGAGAGGGAGTTGATTTTGGTGAAATTTTCTCTCATGTTGCTAAATTAATTTCTATTAGATTCCTATTATCTATTGTTGATACTTGTGATTTTGAGATAGAGTAAATGGATGTTAAAACTAATTTCTTGCATGGAGATCTTGAGGAGGAAATTTATATGCGACAACTTGATGGTTTTGTTGTGAAACGAAAAGAAAAATTGGTTTGTAGGTTGAAGAGATCTTTGTATGGTTTGAAACAATCTCCTAGGATATGGTACCTGAATTTTGATTCTTTTTTATTGAATTTGGGTTTTCTTAGGAGTGAGGAGGATCATTGTGTTTACATTAAGGTTATTGATGATAAGATTCTAATCATTTCTTTGTATGTTGATGATATGTTATTTTTTGGTAACAAGGTGATGATCAGTGAGCTCAAGGCATGCAACTTTCTAGAAAATTTGATATGGAATTGGGGCTGAAAAATATATTCTTGGGATGGAAATTAGAAGAGATCTGCTTCACAGAAATATTTGGTTAAGTTAGAGTAAGTATGCTGACACCATTTTGCAGAGGTTTAATATGTATGACTATAAACCAATTAGTATTCCATTTTCGGTTGGTACTAAGTTGAGCTTAAATATGTGTCCTAATTTTGATTATTATGTTGAGGATATGTCTATGGTTCCTTATGCTAGTGGTATTGGTAGTTTTATGCATGCAATGGTTTGCACTAGACCAGATATAACCCAAGCAGTGGGAATTCTAAGTAGGTTTATGTCTAACCCTAGTAGAGAGCATTAGACTTTTGTTAAGAGGGTCTTTAGATATTTGTGAGGTGCTTCTAATTACTATTTGGTTTATCATTGTAATAATGATGTGGATATATCATTGGAAATACATGGATTTGTTGATGTAGATTGGGCAGGTGACTTGGATAGTCAAAGGTCCACCAGTGGCTATGTATTTACTTTGTTTGGAGGAGCAGTAAGTTGGATGAGTAAGAGGCAGCCCATAGTTTCTTTGTCCACCACTAAAGCAGAGTATATGGCTGCTACACATGCCTCTAAGGAGGTGGTACGGTGAGAGATGGTTGAGAATGGTAAGGTCTTGATAGAAAAATTTTACACTTTGGATAATGTTGTAAATTCTCTTACGAAGCTAGTGATCACAATTAAGTTCTCTTGGTGAAGGAAGGCCATGGGCCTTATTGTACTTGATTTTTTTGTTTTGTATCTCTTGGATGTAATTAAAAAATACAATTCCAAGTGGGAGAATGTTAGGATAAGGTGACATTAACCTTTTAATCCTATGTCATTTGTATGTCTCCACGTTCCTTGGAATGTGTTCTAGGAGACATGAGAGAAAAATATTAAATTTTGGCATGTTATAATTATATTTTAAAGAGAGGATTTATTTTCGGTGGTAGTTACACATCAAATATAGATAAGGCATCTTTCTTAGGCATCCAAAATGGAATATGAAATGTTTTGGATGAGTCTTTTAAGATTGGAGAAGAAAAGGTGTTTGTTGGTGTTCCATCAGGAAGTGGAAAGGTCACCCGAACATTCAAAAAGGAAGGAGTTGGATAGGTTATGGGTTAGGTGCCCATGTGAGAGTCTTGAATATATAATTAATATTTTATTATTTCTTTTGTCTATCCATGAATAGTGGCATGGTTTTTTGTAGGTGGTTTTGTGCCTCTTATTTTGGTTTATGGTGCAAGGGCACCATAAGTTTTCATGCCTCCAAGAGGGGTAAAAAGTTAATGTTTTGTTTTGTTTTGTTTGAGTTATTAGTATGTAATAAGGTCTAAGAATACCATTTTAAATTTTTTGGAGTCTAGTTTGGGTCACTAGGTGGTAAGTTTGTGTGAAAATGTAAAAAGTGTCAAAGTTGTTGAATGTTGTCAAGTTGAAAAACATAACTTTTGCAATTTTTTGGTGTCTAGTGGAAGTTGAACAGTTGGAACTTGAAAAATCAGTTGTGAACCATTGAGAAAGATTGTGAAAGGTTTAAAAATTACTTTGGAGGTCGAGGAAAGGGATATAATTTGTAATTTTGAAGTTTGAGCAGTAAAATTCCTTTGATTTCCTACAAATCTGAACGTTGCATCATTGTTTCTTGATGTAGTACGGTACTGTATGACCATATATTGACTCCAAATCAATTATGGATAATAGAGTATTGAATTACCTTTCCATTGGCACCAATTTTATGCGATTCCATCACATTTTGAGTGAGTTACATCAATTTTCCTCAAAATTGTCACAAACCCTAGATAGGGTAGCTTGAAGGAAAGAAAAATGGATATCTCTCCATTCCATTGGTGAAAAGTCTTGGAAATTAGTGGAATGGTCTGTAATAAGGTTTTATTTTATTCTCAAAAGTTACAAGATCAGGGGAGAAGGTTAGCACATGTTTTTATGATGCCCTAGGTTTGATTTTTCATGTTTTAGGCTTATTCAGGAAGAGTACAGTCCATTTTTTAAGGGTTTCGTACAAAGTAACCTACCCTGATTCTGAAGTATGTTGTATAAATCCCAAATGGGTGTCTAGAAATGTTTTTAAATTTTTGATATAATGTATGCAATGAAATTTATGGCCAAAAACCTCAATTTTTTGTCCCCATGTTTAAGCTTTAAAGATTGAAGGCTTGTGAGGAAAAATCCACCATTTGAATGCTTAGAGATTGAAAGTTTTCTTGTTTGAAGAATGTTTGGATTTTTCTACCCCTGATATGCATCAAATTGGTATCAGAGCATAGTTAGGTATGTAAGAGGGAAAGAGTGAATTGAAAGAGAACAAAATGCCTCCAAAAGGTAACTCTACTGCTAGAGAAATGAATGAAATGAAAGAGAACACTACAAAAGAGATTAGGAAATTGAAGGAGCTACAAGAAATGTTGGTAGCTAGGCTTGATTTTGTTGAAAAAAATCAGAAGAGAGGTATGGTCACATGTGATGTGAGTGACCATGAAGAAGAAGGGGAAGAGGAAGATTCCCAAGAAGGGTCCCAAGGAGAGTTGGATCCTGATGACTTGAGAATAGCCAATTTGTTGAAGGTAGTCAAGGGAGACAATCACAAGGTAAAGATGCATTTACCCATGTATGGAGGAAAGTTGGATAGTGAATAAATCCTAGATTGGATAGGAGTATTGGATAACTACTTTGATTATGAAGATGTGCCAGAAGAATAAAGGGTGAAGTTGGACAAGACAAAGTTGAAGGGCCATGCCTTACTTTGGTGGGATTATGTATAAAGTGAAAGGAGAAATAAGGGAAAGTCTAAAATCACCTCTTGGGATAGGATGGTGGCTAAACTCAAAGGTAAGTTCCTACCTATTGAATACAATATTTAGTTGTTTAAAAGGCTTCAAAACCTCAAGCAAAAAGAGATGGATGTGAGTGCCTTTACTGAGGAGTTATACAAGTTGAGAATCAGGGTAGGTCATGTAGAAGATGATGAGGAGAAAGTGGCAAGATACCTCAATGGTCTGAGATACAATCTTCAAGATGAATTGAGCCTCACCAATCCAAGAACGGTAGAGGAATGTTACCAATTTGCCATCAAGGTTGAAGATAAATTGAAGAGAAGGCAAGAAAAGAAAAGAAGGGGTAGAGGAAAGAGTTCTAGAGGAAGAGGTACATTTGTTGATTTAGGACAATAATATGAGAGACAAGGAGAGGATGGAAATAATCAAGAACAATTTGTAGATTCAAGAAGTGGATTTAGAGGAGGTAGATTAGATTCAAGGGGCAGATTTGGAAGCCAAAGAGGATGTTCAAGTGGTTTGACAGGGAAATGTTATGCATGCAACAAATATGCAGGCCATCAAGCATGACAATGTACTGAAAATCAGTCCACTGCTGTTGAATGTTGTGGTTGTGATGTTGATATGTGGTTTTCATTGATGTCAATGCTATTAGAATTGATGATTCTAAAGACTGTATATCTCAAAGATATTGAGAAAATTCTCTGAAGCTATGAAGAATATAATGGTGGAAAGTTATGTAAGTTGTTATTCAAAAATCACACATTACAGGGTTTATTGTTGAGCCTATCTAGTATGTTGTCTGAAAGTTTCAATGGTACACATCAAGATTGGAGTGAGTTATGAGTTTCTAAGTTCCTACAATTATTCTGTTACTATAGCAGGAAAATAATGCAATTCTAGTAAATTAAGTTGTTGTGTGTGCTACTGTGATGTTCAGTGATGTTTCTAGATCGTGCTCTATCATTTTGGTACATCTGCATTGATCGGTGTGTTCGTGATCAAATATTTTCCTTCGTGTGTCCAAGTTTTTCATGTTTTTGGCCGACATGATGGTGGTAGTGTGTTGCGGATCCTTATGGATTAATATTTTAATGTTTGGAATGTTCGAGGATGTTGAATTAGGTCTTCATTATGTTGTGACCAACTTAGGTTTGTGCACATTGAGATTTGTTCATGAATTGGGCCGACAGTTTATGTTTATCTATTTTTTATTTGTGGTCGACAGAGTTATTGATGTAAATTCATGTAGTGGATATATAAGAGCGATTGTTTCCTCATTTTGATGTATGCTGGGTGAATGAATATGAAGTGTGAATGCGAAATGTGCGAATAAAGATAAGATCATTTGATTTCAGGGTAGAGTGTGAAGAAGATTGAGTGAAGTGTGAAGAAGTGTTTATGTGCCTAACCAGAACTGTCATCAGGCTTTTGTAGAAGCTAATTTCTCAATTCAACCTCATTAGATGGATTTAATCTGATTGTTTTGTGTAAGGAAGTGAGCCTTCCCTTCTGAGTAGTGAGCTCTAGGCAGTGTGCCTAAATGCATGTGCATTCCTTATTCATTTTTCATTATACTTCTAATAGGGTATAATCTTATGGACTAACATCCACCATGGTTTTTACCCTAACAGGGTTTCCACATATAAAACCTTGGTGTTCATGTGTTTCTGATGTGTTGTTGATTCATCCTTTCACTGTTAATTATCAGATCTGAGATTAAAGGTTAATAAGGTTGAATAAGTATTAAATTACATGACAACTGATTCACTGTCTCCCCCACCCCCCCTCCCTCTCAGTCGTCTATTCTTGTTTTTCCAATAATTGGTATCAGAGTTTGTTCCCTTGAAGAATTTTAATAGCTTGAGGTGATCCGAGATGGCATCATACAAGAAGGATAGTCTTAGATTCGATGGTACAAATTACTCTCTATGGAAGATTAGTATGGAGTGTCATTTGAAGTGCATTGGTGAACCTTTCTGGAAGATTACAAAGAACATATATAATATTCCTCAAAATGGTCCCACTATTCTTGCTAAGATCAAAGAAGCTGAAACTAATATCAGGGCTATATAAGCATTGTTGAGTGCTTTGACAGATTTAGAGATGACAAATGTGATAGGTCTAAAGACAACACATGAGATCTGGAAGAAATTGGAAAAATTGTATGAAGGAGATGTACAAGTGAAGATTGCTAAGCTAACAAGTCTGAAAGGAAAGTGGGAGAACTTGAAGATGAGTGAAGATGAAAAAACTGATGCTTTCATGTAGAAGGTAAATGAACTAGTGATGGGTATTAGGTGTGCCGGTGGAATTATGGAAGAAGATGAGATTGTGGCTAGAGTGCTTAGATCAGTGCCTTATGAAATGAAAGCTCATGCTATTGAAGAACTCAAAACAATAACAAATGTGACAAGAGACATGCTGATTGGTAAACTTGTTCCCTTTGAGCTGAGTGAATTTGGTGAGTCTAATCCTAAGACAAAATCTGCATTTAAAGCTACTGTATTCAGAAAAATCCAACAGAGATATGATCTGGGAGAAAGTTCCAGAAAAAAATTCAAATATGAAGATGAGATGAAATAGATTAAAGATGAAGAAAATGAGCTAGAAGAGTTGGAAGCATTGATTGTGAAAAGAGAAGCCAAAGGTCAAGGTAAGTATAAAGGAAAACTACCTATTAAATGTTTCTCTTGCAATAAGATAGGTCATTTTGAATCAAGGTGTCCTGAAAGAGTTTCTAAGTACAAACCTACCAAGTCTAGGTTTCAAAAGAAATGTTATTATGTTGAAGAAGGTGTTACTGATGATGAATATGATAAAGAAACTGGAAATGAAGATGGATGGGTATTCATTGCTATCAAGGAAAATGGTACGATGTCCACTAAATCTACTAACAATCAAAATATTGAGAAATCTCTTGCAGCCAGAATTGATGAAAAAGATGAATGGGTGATTGACAGCGGATGCTCACATCATATGACTGGTGAAAAAAAAAAATTCATAAGCTTGGAAAAATATGACGGTGGTGTTGTAAGATTTGGAGATAACAATGCTGGTGTGATTTGTGGCAGAGGCACTATATCTCTTGGTGGTAAATATAATACTGATGATTTCCTTTATGTTGAAAGATTGAAGCATAATTTGTTGAGTGTTGGACAAATGGTTGACAAGGGATAAAATCTTCAGTTCAAGGATGGAAAATGCAAGATATTGGGAAGCTCTGGAAATGTAATTGCTTCAGGTACAAAGACAAGAGGTATTATTTTTCACTTAAGTGCTACTAGTGAAAGGTGTTTAATTTTTCAAGTTGATGTAAGCTGATTATGGCATAGGAGGTTGTTTCATGTGAATTTTGATAACATTGTCAAAGTAAGCTCCACTCAAGCATTCAGAGATCTACCTAAGTTAGTAAAGCCTACTAACACTATATGCAAGGAATGTCAGATGGGAAAGCAAACAAGAATTTATTTTCAGAGAAAACAACATCATTATAATGGAATAATGGAGCTATTACATACTGATCTATGTGGTCCATCCAAAATCAAAAGTCTACAAGGAGAAAAGTACTTTATGTTGATCATTGATGATTACTCTAGGATGATATGGGTTTCTTTCTTGAGAGAAAAACATGAAGCTCTAGAAAAGTTCAAATATTTCAAAGCTATGGTAGAAAATGAGACAGGTTTGAAGGTCAAATGCTTAAGATCAGACAGAGGTGGTGAATTCACTTCCCAGGAGTTCAATTCATTTTGTGAAGAGCATGGAATCAAAAGACAGTTATCTGCTCCCTGGACCCCTCAACATAACAGATTTGTTGAGAGAAAGAACAAAACAATTCTAGATGCTGCTAGAACTATGATGTTGGAAGGTAATGTTCCTCATATCTATTGGAGAGAAGTTGTAAGTACTCCTATATACACTATCAACTGGGTAAATGTTAATGGTAATTCTTGTAAGACTCCTTTTGAGTTGTGGTTTGGTTATAAGCCTACTGTTAAATATTTTAAAATCTTTGGAAGTAGATGTTATATCAAGAGAGATGAAGATATTGGCAAGTTTGATGCTAGAAGTGATGAAGAAATATTTTTGGGTTACTCTACTAAGAGCAAGGCCTACCGGTGCTACAATAGAAGATTGAAGAAAATGGTTGAAAGTGCAAATCTCAGAGTTGATGAAGACATGGTTAGATCATCCAGATACTATGGATATGATTTAGATGACTAACAAGATAGTATTGATAATGGAAAGAATGTGTAGACACATAATCATGTTCAAATTGTTTTGGTGAATCAAGAGAATCATGAAGGAGAAGCTAGTGGAAGTGCAGAAGAGAGAAAAAAAGAACCAAAAGTTAGAGAGAGTCCCAAAGTCCCAAGGTATGTAAAGCTAAATCACTTTGAGAATCAAATTATATGAGACAAGAACAAAGGTGTACAAACTAGAAGAAGAATTGCAGAAGAATATTGCCTGATTTCCAAGACTAAGCCTAGTAATGTCAATGAAGCATGTAAAGATGAATATTGGATGGAAGCAATGAAGGAAGAACTGATGTTGATAGAGAAAAATGATACATGGATTCTTGTTCCCAAACCTCGGGATAAAAATGTGATTGGAACCAAATGGGTCTTTCAAAATAAGCTAAATGAACAAGGAGAAGTGGTTAGAAATAAAGAAAGACTTGTATGTAAAGGATACTCACAGATGGAAGGTATTGATTTTGAAGAAACCTTTGCCCATGTTGCTAGAATTGAAGTTGTAAGGTTATTTCTTTCTTATGCTACTTTCAATAATTACAAAGTCTATCAAATGGATGTGAAGTCAGCATTCCTGAATGGTGAGTTAGAAGAAGAAGTTTATGTTGAGAAACCATATGGATTCCAACTGACTGATGAAAAAGACATGGTTTGCCAATTGAAGAAAACACTATATGGACTCAAACAAGCCCCTAGAGCCTGGTATGCAAGACTGGATAAATACTTGTCGAAGCTTGGATTCAATAAAGGTACTACTGACAACAATTTGTATTTCAAGATGGATCAGGATAAAGATTTTATTATTGAAGTCTTTGTTGATGACATTATTTTTGAAGGTGATGATGACTTATGCATGAACTTTGCTGATGAAATGAAAAGTGAATTTGAAATTTCAATGATAGGAGAGCTGAAATTCTTTTTAGGATTGCAAATAACTCAGTTAGATGATGGAATTTTCATATCTCAGTCCAAATATGTAAGAGAGTTACTGAAAAAGTTTAGCATGGAAGACTCAAAACCAGTTGGTACACCCATGGTAATTGGACGCAAGTTAACACATAATGATGATTATCCTAAGGCTAATCAAACAAGGTATAGGTCATTGATTGGTGGATTGCTATATTTGACTTAGACCAGACCATATAGTATGAATGTTGTATGTATGGTTGCTAGATATCAAGTTGATCCAAAGGAATCACATGTGATTGCAATAAAGAGAATTTTTAGATACTTGAAAGGAACAGTTGATTTTGGTCTTTGGTATCCTAAGGATGATGATCTTACTTTGAATGCCTTTATAGATGCAAATTGGGAAGGAGATGTGGATGACAGGAAAAGTACAAGTGGTGGTGTATTCTTCTTGGGGAAGAAGTTGGTGTCTTGGCTAAGTAAAAAGAAAAATTCCATTTCCTTATCTACTGTTGAGGTAGAATATATTGTTGCTGCAAAGAATTACACTCAAGTATTATGGATGAAACAGATGCTGAGAGATATTAGAATTGAGTATAATGAACCTATTTCTATATTTTTTGATAACTCGAGTGCCATAAACATTTCCAAGAATCCGGTGTTACATTCAAAGACAAAACATATATCTATCAAGTATCACTTTTTGAGAGTCAAAGTGAGTGATAAAGAAGTTAGATTAGAATATGTGCCCACTAAGGAACAAATTGTAGATATCTTCACTAAACTGTTGCCTAAGGATACTTTTGAGTATCTCAGAGGAAAGTTAGGGGTGATTTTCCCTCCTAATCTGAACTAAGATGCAAGTCTTTGCATCAATCAGTGCACTCATAGTCATATCTTGTTTCAGATTGATGTTGTGGTGGCTGCTACTCAGGGGGAGTAGTCAGTTGATTTAGATGATATGTGGTTCAAAGTTTGTGTACCTTTGCCATTGATGTCAAATGGGGAGAAGAGTAATGTGAAAAACCTTTGAGGAAGAAAAAGGGAGAAGAGTAATGTAGAAGAATAGTATGAGAAGAAGGAGAAAGCTGGAGAAGAGCTAGTTGTGTTGATGGTATTTTCACATCATGTGTTGCCATCAATGCCAAAGGGGGAGATTGTTGAATGTTGTGGTTGTGTTGCGGATATGTGGTTGTCATTGATGTCAACACTATTAGCATTGATGATTCTAAAGGTTGTATATGTCGAGGATATTGAGAAAATTATGTGAAGCTGTGAAGAACAAAATGGTGGAAAGTTCTGTAAGTTGTTATTCAAAAGTCAAGCATTAAATGGTTTATTGTCGAGCCTATCTAGTATGTTGTTCAAAAATTTCAGTATTACACATCAAGATTGGAGCGAGTTATGATTTTCTGAGCTCCTATAGTTATTTCATTACTGTAGTAGGTGTTTCTGGAAGAAGAGAATGCAATTCTAGTAAATTAAGTTGTTGCATATGTTACTGTGATGTTCAATGATGTTTCTAGATCATGATCTATCATTGTGGTACATCTGCATTGATCAGTGTGTTTGTGATCAAATATTTTCCTTTGTGTGTTCGGTTTTTTCATTTTCTTGGCTGACATGATGGTGGTAGCGT
The DNA here is from genome assembly GCA_007115665.2 of Sequoiadendron giganteum. NCBI lineage: Eukaryota > Viridiplantae > Streptophyta > Pinopsida > Cupressales > Cupressaceae > Sequoiadendron > Sequoiadendron giganteum. Next base: position 379,778,799 of record CM021108.1, read on the forward strand.
TTTGCAGATCCTTATGGATTCATATTTTAATGTTTGGCATGTTTAAGGATGTTGATTTAGGTCTTCATTATGTTGTGACTGATTTAGGTTGGTGCGCATTGATATTTTTTCATGAATTGGGCCAACAGCTTGTGTTTATCTATTATTTATTTGTGGTTGACAAAGTTGTTGATGTAAATTCATGTAGCGGATTTATACGAGCAATTGTTTCATCATTTTTTATGTATTCTCAGTGAATGAATATGAAGTATGAATATGAAATGTGCGAATAAAGATTAGATCATTCGATTTCAGAGCAGAGTGTGAAGAAGATTGTTCGAAGTGTGAAGAACTATTTTTGTGCCTAACCGAAACTATCATCAGGCTTTTGTAGAAACTAATTTCTCAGCTCAACCTCATTAGATGGATTTAATATGATTATTTTATGTAAGGAAGTGAGCCTTCCCTTTTGAGAAGTGAGCTCTAGGTAGTGTGCTTGAATCCATGTGCATTCCTTTAGTCATTTTTCATTATACTTCTAATAGGGTATAATCTTGTGGACTAACATCCACTGTGGTTTTTCCCCTAACAGGGTTTCCATGTATAAAATCTTGGTGTTTATGTGTTTTTGATGTGTTGTTGATTCATGCTTTCACTGTTAATTATCAAATATGAGATTAAAGGTTAATATAGTTGAATAAGTATTAAATTTTGTGACAATTGATCCCCCCCCCCTCTTAGTTGTCTATTCTTGTTTTTCCAACAAACTACTTCATTTGGAGGGGAAAGAATAAATCAACTTGCAGAAGCAGAGGATAATGAACATGTGCATTTGTCATCACATAATGTTGATCCAGAAGTTGGTGAGTCTCTCATGGTGAGAAGAACTTTGATAAAAGTGCCAATGGACAAGGAACCTCCACAAAGAAAGTCTCTTTTCAGAACCACATGTAAGTGTTTGGGTAAGTGTTGCAAAGTTGTAATTGATTCAGGTAGTACAAATAATTTGATCTTTGTTGAAATGGTTGAAAAGCTAAAGTTAAAAATAATCCCTCATACTACTCCATATATAGTTTCTTGGCTTAATAAAGGGCAACAAGTAGTTGTAAATGAACAAAGTTGGGTTAATTTTCATAGAGGATACAAGGATAGGGTTTTGTGTGACATAATAAAAATGAATGTGTCATTTTATTTTGGGTAGGCCTTAGCAATATGATAGGCAGGCAAAAAATGATGGGAGAAAGAACACCTATACCATAGTGAAGGATGGAGTTTCCTATACCCTTACACCATTGCAAGATGAAAGCCAAAAATCACAATTGGTATCTAGTGTCATGTTGATAAGGGAGAAGAAGTATGTACAAGCCATAGAAAAGGAAGATAAGGGCCTTGCAAGTATAATATGCCTAGGACTATTGTGACAACAACTAGGATTGATCAATTACCATTAGAAGTTCAAGACTTGTTGCAAGAGCATGTTAATTTGATAATAGATGACTCTCCAATAAAAGGTATTAGTCCTCATGCAAGGTTTATAGGATGGGAAGACAAACCATTTAAGGTGATTGTAGACATTCAACATTGGCGGATGAGATATGAGGATGCATCCCAATGTATATTTGCATTGCTTAGGCAGATTGGGGAAGGTAACCCTATACAATATAAATTTGAGAGGTTTAGTTTCAAGCAAGAGATTCCATTTTCTATTTTGCAAACTGAAATGAACAAAGAAAGGGAAAGGTCTATTGATTGTGCATACCTCAAGGAGAGAGCAACATTGGATATTATAGGTTTGGGTAATAAGAGTTGTATGGTTGATTTTTAGTCCAAGCCCCTTCCACACCTAAGAATTGATGGCATTAAAAAGGAAAATAGAACTCAATATTTTCTTTCCCATTGAAGGTGAAGGATATACACTTTCATTACGAGCATTTCACAAGGGGCTATTAGAGGTTAGATATGATTTGCTTCTTGTAGTAGAGGGTAGTGAAACTAATCAAGGAACCATATTTGGTGTCCTATTGGTTAGAGATAAAGAAACAAGACACAATTATTTTGTTGAGATTGCAAACTTGATGGGTAAGCAACCTAAGGTCAAAATGAAGCAAGTTGTGGAAGGAGAGAAAAGTGATATGGCATTGTATGTCATCTATCAAGAAGAAAGGAAGCAGCTATAGGTTGGAGATGATAGATGCAACCAAGGGGCAGATGTGAACAAAGGAGCACTTGCTTTCAAGGTTGCAGATTTAGTTTTTTCTTTGTACTCTTTACTAGTGATTGTTGTTGTAGGTCATGATGTAGGTTCTCAGGTATTTGCAGATGATGAGGGGGTCCAAGACTTCCCACCAATGTTGGAATGAATCTTAGACACTAAGGCCCTCAAAACACCGAGGATCAAAGCCTATTTTTAATATTTGATAGAATGGAAGGGTCTTCCATATGAAGAGACTACCTGGATAATTGAGTATCATGTAATCATGTAGGGATACATTGTTGCAGATCTGTATTCAAGTGGAACTTGAATCTTTTCTTCCTCGGGAGTATGGTGCAGGAGCACCCTAGGTCTCTAGGTCCAAGATTACAAATGTTGGAGTTTTGTTTTGATTTGTTATTTCTCATTGTAATAAGGCCATTTTAGGCCATTGGATTCCAATTAGGTTTGTTTGGGAAAGTTTTGAGTCATTTGGGTCATTTTTGTAAAAGTTGTACAAAGTTGTCATGCAACTTTTTCTTTTTTTGTGGTGAAGGTGGAATATGAACCATTGCTATTTTAAATATGGTTAGTGACTATTGGAAACTGATTGGAAAAAAATTAAAAAGGGCCTTGTGTAGTCGTGGACAAGATTGGTTGTTGATTTTGATGAAGTTTGAGCAATAAAAGATCTTAAATTCTACAACTTTAATGTGTTCTTTGTTGTTCCTTTGAGTTGTACGTGCTTGTATGGATTGACAGGTGTCTGAAACCAATTTGGAATGATTGTTTTTTTTCCCTTTGATTTCATTCAATTTCATCAAATTTGGTGGAAATTATAAGGATTTTTTGTAGGCGGGTCCAAACCCTAGTTAGGGTAGCAGTGAGTAAACAAAAGTGATTTTCTCCCCATTCCATTGGTGAAAACTCTTAAAACTTGGTGGAATAGAATGGTTTTGTGTATTCTTTGAGATTCCAAGCTTGCATATGTTGGGGTGTTGGTTGCACATGTGGGAGAATATTGAAGGTATGAAATCTTCAAGTAACAAACCCATAAGCCCATGAAAAAGTTGTATTTTGTATTTGAGGAGACAAGGGAGGATTGATTGGTAAGTGGGACATGTTATTAGATGTGTGGAGACCCTTCTTGAGCCAAGGAGTGATTGGAATACCTTTTATAAGTTCTTTTGAGACCAAGCCCTAGTTGCAGACAAGCCAAATTACCCTTTAAGCCTAATTCCAAAAGGACAGTCAAAATTAGACCTATTCTTTCCAAAGGAACCCTAACCCATTTCCACATATTAGTTAGAGAAGCTAAATGGGTGTCTGAAACAAAATTTATATTCTTGTTTCAAGATCTTCTCCATAAATTATGGCAAAATAAGTTAATTTGGAAGGCTACTAGGTCTAGGGTAGTTTGCTAAGGAAGGCCTTGTAGTTTGGAGTTCCTAGGTTCTTGTGGGGCTCTGTTGTGTTGGATTTTCCATTCCTAACTTGTGTAGGGTATTCCAAGTGTTGGATACGATATTTGGGGTATTTTTTCCTTATTTGGGGTTTACATCAGTTTACCATTCGTGGTTTTACCTCCCACAATTTCTATAAATTGGAGCCATGGGATTGTAGTTTCATATTGAGTTCTTGCAGGTAACATGGTGTTGTCAGGTTGATTAGAGATTAGTAGTGAAGTTTATTTTTCTATAATATCATTGGAAGATTAATAATATACTTGTCTTCTTTTCTCAGGTGGAGTTTTTTCTTGAAAGGGTTTCTCCACGTAAATCTGGTGTCACATTTTGTTTGCTGATTTTTATATTGTGATGTTTTCTGCAATCACATGTTTCTTTCTGATTTGGTAATCCTATTTTCATATCTAAATTCACTTGCATAATTCCATATTGTATCTTTCCTTCACCTTGTTTTTCAATATATTTCTCCAACTTGATCACTCACTTCACAAGGAAGGAGTGCTTGGTGGCAGATGATTATGTGGATGCATAGAGTTTATTGAAAAAGATAATTAAGAGGGGGGTGAATAAGTTGTAACAAATTTAACCTTTTAAAACTTCCACCAAAAATTAAATTAATTACAAAACCTTTACTCTGCTAATATGATTAATCATTAACTACAAAAGAAGAAACTAAAACACACACACAATAACACCATATTTACATGGAAAACCAAATGAGGGAAAAACCATGGTGAGGATTAGCTCACAATATAGAGAATATAAAAAATGATTACAAAAGCTCATTGCCAGAGAAGGATCGCTGCCAATACAAGACTCATTGTCTGGATTAGGACTCACTTTCCAACAAG
>CM021108.1:379783385-379840940 GCA_007115665.2 Sequoiadendron giganteum
TTTGAAACATATCCAAAGTTGACCATAAACTATTTTCATTTACAAATTCAAATTAGGTCAACTCCAAAACATTCTAGGGTGTAATTAGAATGAGGGCGACCCAACCACACACTTCCATAAGCTTCAAAAGTAGTGTTAAACACAAGGTCAACCAAACCAATGTAAAACACATAAATCAATTAAGCACACACAACCTTAACATGATCCAATATTTCTAGACAACAAAGTAACTTAAACATTCCCAACAACTTATCCTAAAAACTGCAAGTCATAAGACTCGAATAAGAAGAAATCTAGAGCAACTACATTTCTCCCGAACCTCAGCCAGATACACTGAAAAAATATAGTTCACAATTGATGAACAAAACTCGCACTATACAACGATCTAGAACCCCAAAATATGGATATAGAAACTTCCAAAAACCATGATCAACATATCTGAATCATGTACGAACATAGGAGAAAATCCCGGAGCAAAACCTAGAGCAACCATTGAATACCTGCAACCTTTCTTCATTATAATTTTATCAATATCCTCGACATATACAACCAATAACCATTAACCATGACATCAATGACAACAACAACCAGTTGAGAACCAGTTAACTAGTTGACATCAATGAAAACACCTTCATACTTGCTTCATACTTGCAATAGAAATGTTGGAATTTGTAGATGCTCTCTAGCAAACCTTAGTATAGGTGTTGTTATGATGATTCTTGTGAGGTTAGGTCCATTGTTAGCATGGATTAAGTTTAGGTCCTATTTATCGTGTTAGTGAGAAAGGAATTTATTTATCAATTTTTTTATTGTGATCAATTTTTGGAGGTGAGCTAATTCTCTCTTTCTCTGCCTTGTGTTTTCTTCCTATATCTATTGTAGGATGAAATTTTGTTCCTAAAAACTTATTCATGATCGATTAACTTCATGTTCAAAAGAGTTTATCTAAGTTCACTAAGGATTTATTCTATGAATAGTAAGTTAAAGAGATTGAGTAGATATTAGATAGTAGAATTAAAAAGAGCAAAAGGAGCAAAAAAAATGAAGAATAATTGGTAAAATGAAAATGAAGGCATATTGAAGATTCAACCTAGACATCCATAACTAAGGTGAATTATATGACTAAAAAGTCACATTGAGTTCTAATGCATTCAACTTGTTGAACTCATCTTAGGAGGGATCATATACATATTTCTTTAAGTAGATCAAAGGATAAATAATCTAATATAAAACCCATGATCCTTATCACATGTGATATCACATGTGCATAGGGAAATGTACCCCATTTTGTGTCAATGAAAAGATATTTAATTCTTGTTTTTTTATACAAGATCATTCATTTTACATTGCAAGGTAGTTAGGAAGTTAAAACAAAAAGGAAGAGCTATCATCAAATAAAATAAGAGTTCATTAGAAGATCAATATTTTAGAATATTAGAGAGAGCATAATAATTGAATAATTGAATATTGGCTCAAAAAATTGTGTTTGAGAAACTTCATATAGTTTGTGTTTGTATTCCATTATAATTCAATACTTAGACCTTATTTTAATTGTAATCCCTTGTTGTAAAGAATGATGATTTTTTCATATTGTGAATCAACAAATCATTGTTCTACATATTTCTTGTGTATTTGCATTCTATTATATGAAATTGTGAAGCCTTTTGGATTAAGGTTGTATGGTAATATAATTCTTAATTGAACCTTTTGTTCATGATCAAACCATGATTGATGATATCACATTTTATTGAATAATTTTGAACAAGGTTGGGACTACCATAGGTTGAGCAACACCTAGATCACCATCATACTAACATAGGTTTATTCAAAAATTATCATGGCATGACATATAATTAAAAAATAAATTACAATGTTTCATTCATTGAAATTATGTTTTAGCTCACTTCTAAAATATGGTACACAATAGCATATAATTGGGAGGTTATATGAAATTGTGAAGCCTTTTGGATTAAGGTTGTATGGTTATATAATTCTTGATTGAACCTTTTGTTCATGATCAAACCATGATTGATGATATCACATTTTATTGAATAATTTTGAACAAGGTTGGGACTACATAGGTTGAGCAACACCATACTAACATAGGTTTATTCAAAAATTATCATGGCATGGCATATAATTAAAAACTAAATTACAATGTTCCATTCATTGAAATTATGTTTTACTCACTTCTAAAATATGGTACACAATAGCATATAATTGGGAGAGGGTGACAAACATGATTCACATGATAGCATGAGATCCACTAGATTCATAGTTGCACATAGTTAATGCATTCAATTGTTTTTTCACATCAATTTTCCAAAACTATGAGTGTCTTCAAGTGCCAAAATGACCTCCAAAACATGAACCCACAATAGGCCAAAGAGAGGTGACTACCTGCCAACCATGTGATGTCCCCACATATTTTGGTCAACCTGCTAGCTAGGAGAGTTGTCAAAGATCTAAAACCCATAGGATAACTCAATGTACTTAGTACAACATGGTATAACATTAAACAAAAAATCACATGAGAATATGAGGATAGGAAAGATGATAAAAGCCCAAAAATGACAATAACAATGTTACTTAAAGGGGAAAGAAAGAAGCAAGATATCACACACATGCATCCCATCTAGTCTAGCTTTCCTTCACACTCTTAAGGAGGTGAATCAAATACGATCTTTCAAATCTCATAAAATAATTAAATAAGAGAAGCACGAGTATGAAAAAAACATGAAATAAAGAAACAACCAACCTAGAATGTTTGAGAATAAATCCATTCCAAGGATAAAAGGTGTCATTAACTATACAATCCATTTATCTTTTTTTTAAGAAAAGAAGCAAGTTTATAGTAAAAAAAAACTCTTTTAAATAATGAAGGGGTTAGGATAATAACTACTATACTATTTGATAAGTAGGAGGTATATGCTTTCAATATCATAATTGTTCAAAACAAGCATAGGATTACGATAGCAATATCATAACTATTTGTAATACTTCGCTTTGCATGTGATTAATACTAAATCTAATTTGTTATATGCTTCTGTAATAGATGATAAGGGGTACTGTGAGCCATACATAAAGTGATTGTGTGACAATATTCTTGAATTTCATCTTAACATATGTTTCAATGTCAATGTCAATGTTGTGAAGGTGTTATGGACTTGTAAGATTATAAATAGGAATCGAAATTTTAAATGGGAAATTATTGTACAATTAAATTTTATTCTAGTTATTAAATTCATGTGATATATGATTGTTCTTACGATTTCATTGGTAATGTGCAGGGAAGGAAAAATGTCAGTATGAGAAGAGAAGACCAATGGGTAAATCAAAAAGACATTTTCTTGAGGATACAAATTTGATTTTTTTTTTAGAGTTAAAGTGTTGAAAGACCAAGGTTGGGAAGGTTGATATTATAAAGGTTAATTTACTTTTTTTGTAAGGGTAATTAATTTTGAGTCATGTAAGGTGAAAGTAAGGCTCAGGTTTTAAAACCCATATCTAAGTTCAAAATTCGGATGAATCTTTAAATGAGCTTTTAAAGAGGGTTGTTGGTCAATTTCCTTAGTTGGGAAGAAAAAATAAACCCCCTAGGGTCTATACCATAGTGGTAGGGGTCAAGTAGGCATGTAATAGTGCCCCTAGGACATGATTTGACCCTGAAAAGTCCTCATAATGATGAGTGACGAATTTTGAGGAGAGGATGGGGTGGGAAGATGGAGGGATTGTTCAAGTGCATGTATTTTATTTGATAAGAAAAAGACCCTCATTTATGAAGGAAAGTACACCCCACACATCCCCATCCAAGAGTTACAAGTTGAAACTTCTATATATTTTGAAGAAGAAGAATGAGTGGGGTGTTACCCACTTCTCCTCTTGGAGAACTTGATTGGAGATGCTAGAAGAATGAGAAGGAGAGAGGAGTCCACCTCTTGGAAAGATAGTGGTCAAGAGGGTTTAGCTTGGAGAGGAAAGATGGATACAAGAGTTCAATCCCTTCATCTAAAATAAAAGAGATAAGTTCTTCTTATTTCTATTTACCCTTATTTATTTGTTGTAAGAAGGTGGCATAGTGTATGGATTATGGTTGAAAATAGAAGATAGAGAACCTAGATGCATAAAATTGGTGCTATGATAGTTTTATCATTTTGTAAAAATGAGAGAAGACTCCATTTATCATCATGGAGCTTAAAAAAACAAATTTCTTGCTCGGGGGTTATGGCTAGAGCCCAAGAGGATCCATGACGCCATTACGGTGAGGTGGAGAGCAAGCTTTATTCAGTTATGTGGCATTCATTGTATTTCTTAAAATTACTTTGTAATATGAAATGTTAGTATTTTTAGTATTTTGTTATAACATAAAGTAAATGGAAAAAGAGTGAGTTTTATTCTTTTGAGTATATCATTGTTGTTAATAATCTTATGGTTAAATCTGGACATTGAAAATTCTACTTCACTAGGATTGTTGTCTTAAAAAGAATCGGAAATGAAATTGATGTTGTTACTTCTTCTTTAGAGCTCTTGTGTTGTAATGTAATGAGAGGAAATATGTATTTGTTAGAACTAAATACGCATACACCTATATACACAAAAATATGAATACATAGTCCTATTTTGTGCACTTCAGAACAGTTATCATTTTTACTCTAGTCCCTTGAGCTCATTCCTTGGCACAATTTATCTTTCCTAAGAGGTGCATAATCAAGTCTTGAAAATGAGGTTAGAATGGACTCTATGATTCATTATGCAGATCATACCCATAAACTATGTGGTTGGGCAAGGAATTGGTTTTGATATTCTTGACAATCTGAGGAAATATAAAGAGCGCACAACTACCTCTGTATACCTCTGTGTAAGATGTTAAAACAAAATTTGTATGAGCAAAACAAATAAATAGATCTATGCAAACGAGTTTACCATTCTGTTGGTCACTAGGGCAGTAGCTGCTATATTTTGCAAGAGTCTTAAGGATAAAAATCAAATTGGGGAAACTAATCCATTGAAGAAAATAAAAGAAAATATGAATAGATCTATATGTTTGGAAGTGTAGTATAAACGTACTCTTCAAGAATGTATATGGCATGTACTCTATGTTGAGGTGACAGGATTTTGTTCTAGGTTTCCTTGTATTATGTTAGTGTTATTATCATCATCTTTTTAGTTAAAGCTGCATATTAACCCCATTAGTAGGAATGAGCACAATGGCCTTCTATTTTCTTTCCTTTGCAAAATCATGAAATTACAAAATAAAACAATGATGCACAATAAACGAAATACCCATGGTTGTAGATGTATCTCAGTGCACACTAAATTTTGAAAAGAATATATACGAATAAGTAAAAGATATGAATAACTAGTGTAGTTATTTTATTGCATAATATATCTATATTACGCCAATAGATATTTGACAGTGATTGACCAATATAACTTAATTTAAAGTCCTATGAAATTCTTTGATTGGATTGTTGAGGATTTTACTATTAGAATGATTTTGAATAACACTTGAAATCAGAAAATGACCTCTGTTTTATTGTGCACTCTTTGATAGTAGTTAACTCATGCCTTTTCTTACTTCTAAATGCTGAGGAATCACCCTGCTCTCCAAATGGTAAAATCCCAATACTGCACATCGTGTGTTGCCAAAGTTTGTGAAATAGAAATTGGTGCATTCTACCTTGCTTGGTGTCTGGACAACATTGCTTTGGGCCTAAGTTGATGTCTGGAGGTCTGTAGATTAGCATGCTTTTGATTTTGCATAAATTTAATGCGATAAATATATTTTTTGATTCTATTTGGCATACTGCAAGATGTGCAAGGGTTTTGTTGTTGTGCAAGACCTTTTAGTGGCTACACAACAAATCCTAGTTGCTACACAAGATCTTTCACTTGTTGTGCAACAATTTTCAAACAGCTATGCAAGAGGTTTCTAATAGGCACAGGTTCTTATTATCTCCTTATTTGATAGATAAGCAGGAGACTATGGAATTGGTGAGTGGGGAGTTCATGCTGGTGAGATTAGTTCAGGGGGACAACGCCATTGCAATGGTTGCGAGGGTGGAGAATCAAATCCAATGGCCCTTAGCCAAAGATGAAGCTTCCATCAGGGTTGATCACTGCCATTATTTACTTTCCCTTCGCCTACCCCAAGAGGTATATGACAACGACGATGACGCTGAAATGACGGAGAATATTCTCAACTATGGTTGAACATTTGCAGGCCGCGAAGGGCGAGAGCATGCTCTGCAAGAGCTAGACACTCTAGAAGCAATTGTAGCCCTAGCTGATATGGGAGTACCTTTGAACGAAATCCAGTCTATTTATGGAAGGCACCCATTTGATCTTGAACACGTGTGCCCATCTAATCTTGAACAAGTGCGCTGGTTACATCATTATGCTGAGGCCCAATGCGTTGTTATTTTGCAAGATCATAAGTGACAAGCGGATGGTCACATGAAGACTCTACCTTGGACTTTGCTCTAGACCTACAGTGCCGAAATGGACAGGCTCTCGTGTTCACAAATGCCCAAGTCTCAGCAGGAATTATATATTAGAACTAATCATTCAATTTTTTTACTTTGCTATATAAGGAGTGGGTTTGCTGCCAGTAATGTCATAATTAGATAGTGTATGGGAAAATTTTAGCATGTTAATAAACCTTGATATTTTTGTAATTTAAGCTGATTTAGGATTTTATTTCACTACATTCCATAACTTCTATTGTGATGTATAATTGAATCTTGATAGCTATATATCTGCTTTAGATTTTTCAAGATTGATTGTAATGATTTCTATTTTCTATAATTTTTTCTATTTTGTGGGATTAACCATAAAGTATTAGATGCTAAAAAGCATTGTTTTGGGTATGTTTTGAGGTATTATTTTTCAGATATATACAATGTTAGTCGCTTCTCTACCATGTAGAGAAGTTGTAATGGAGAGAGACAAAAGTTTCTTTTTACTTATTGTTTTAAATGGGTTTCTAGTGATGTCTGTCTTGGCACACCCTGTAGTCTTTTGGGAAGACTTTCACACAACATGTGGAGATGATCACATCAAGCAAACTAGTGCACTCAATGGCAATGCCATTCAGCTTCTTTTGGACCAAAACTCAGGTATATCTATGTTTTATGGGTTGTGTATAGACAAGTTTAAAGTTGAGGAGACAATAGAGGCTTATTGTGGTGATTGGGTTTTATTGCAGGCTCGGGATTTACTTCAAAGAAACAATATCTTTTCAGTCGAATTAGCATGAAAATCAAACTTGTTCCTGGTGATTATGCTGGAACAGTGACTGCTTTCTATGTAATATTTTTTACTGGTTTGAATTTCTTTGTGTTCTAAATAATGCTTCAATGTACACTTTAACGTCTTTGCCAGGTTGAAAGATACAGAGTTCTATTGACTTTGCTTTCTTCATTTTCTTAGCAGTGGCTGCTGAGGAGAAATGGACTTAATTTTTTATCAACAAGTTTTGACAAGACATATAACTTAGGAAGGTTTTTAAGTTTTAAACAATCAACAGTTTACCCATTTTCAGTTTGGGCTGATATATTTGCTTTAAACCACAAGATTCCCTCTTTCTACAATGAAGAATTTAGTTTGGTGGCCTATTCTATTGCTTAGGTTAACTTCCTGCTCAATTATACACATGCCTCTTAGTCAAAATTGTTTGTATGGAAAATCTTTGTTTTAATTATTTACATTGAAAAGGAGTAATGAAAAGGAAGACTATTAGGGAATGCTGGTGTAACTTTAGTAAACTTGAAAGAGAATAAAAGTAAATATTAAAGAATAATTATATAAAAACAAATTATATTCTTTATATAATATTGATCTCATCATTTATAAAAGTCTTATCATAAAATTGGGTCCTAAACAATCATTTAAAAATAACATATAAAAATCCACTTAAAAAACTTACTTCTCTACTAATAAAACAGTGCTAGTGTAATATGTTTTGACACTTGTTTTACAAATTTCATTATAAAATATTAAGGCTCTCTACATAAGATGCAACTACTCAACTAAGACAGAGGATCATATAATCAGATAGAGAACCATATGAAAGTAACTTATTAAAGTAGACGATCTTTGTGGGACCTTAGTGCTCTACTAATGATTTAGTATTCATTTAATGGAGGGGTTTTGACTGCTTTTTAACTGGATCAAATCATTATTAGACAGTAATTTCTTTTAAAGTGTGGATTATATCTTCTTTCAATCATTCTATGAGTAAACCTGCCATGAAGTTATAAAAGGTTTGTAGAGGCCCTATTTCCAACTGTTTGCTCCTCATCTATAAAAGATGGAAGAAAAGATGCCTCCATCTCTCTCCTCCATTAGGTTCCAGCTGACATTCCCTTCTACCACTTTTACTTGGGCTGTTTTCATGCTTGTCTAGGAAATACAATATTCAATATAGAAATGTATTATCAAATCTCTTTGTGTGCTACACCTTTGCACTTAATCAGCTCCATGGTCCAAAAGCAAATGGATACTAATAAAAGTACTGTCTGTCTCAGAAGTTAAGCAAGGCCTTGCTGGAAAAGTGATTAGTTTCTTCTTTTTTTGGGCTTCATTGTATCATTCTTTTTATTTAGCTGGACGTTTCAGTTTCTTTACTTTAGACTCCTCTTCAGGGTTAAGTATGTTATGATTTAAATATGCCCTTCCTTTTAGCTAATTTATGTTTGTATGACCAGATGAATTCAGACACAGACAATGTAAGGGATGAATTAAACTTTGAGTTTTTGGGGAACAGATCAAGACAACCATATACTGTCCAAACAAATGTTTTTACCCATGGCAAGGGTGACAGAGAACAGATAGTAAACCTCTGGTTTGATCCTTCTGTAGAGTTTCACACCTACTCTATTCTATGGAACCATTATCATATAGTGTAAGCATAGCCTTCACTGACCCAATTATTTATTTTACTTTTTGAGCTATTATGCTGAATGTGGACATTTTTGTGTGTGCAGATTTTCAGTAGATGATATTCCAATCAGAGAGTATAAAGACAATGAAGCAAAAGGGATCCTTTACCCAAAGTCTCAGCCCATGGGGATATATTCCACTTTGTGGAATGCAGATAACTGGGATACAAGAGGAGGGCTGGAGAAGATAGATTGGAGTAAAGCACCATTCAATGCTTATTACAAAGAATTTGATATAGAAGCATGTTCAATTTCTGGGGGGCTAGCTATCCCTCTAACACCCCCAATTGGTGGGAGGGTTTGAACTACAGAAGTCTCAGTCCTGTACAGGCCAGGAATTACAGGTGGGTGAGGCTGAATCACATGGTATATAACTACTGTACAGACAAATCCAGGTACCCAGTTCCCCCACCGGAGTGTTTGGTTGGCATGTGAACTGTTTTAAAACGCCATACCCTGCAAGAACAAGTTTAGGAGGACTCTGCCTACTATTAACTTTGTGGAGGATATGAACGATAAAAATAGATCATGTAATCTGTACATACTATGAAATGAGAATATCCCAAACTTAAAGGGTATGGAATTGTTGATGAGATTGTTTTTTCTTCTATATTTGAATTTAGCAGTTTAAGGTATCTTTGAATTTGATCATTGTACGTCAGTATGTACATTTACATAAGTCAAGTAAAATGCCTCGGATAGAAGTCTCAAGGATGATGCCAAGAATTGTGCCAATAGTATTCATTAAAACCACTATTATAGAAAGAGCTAAATATCTGTTTGGACCCAAATACATATCACAACTAAAACAAATCCTAAAAAGAACACAAATTCCATAATGTTCCTTTTGAGCAACAAAAAGTTGCAAAGATTTCAAAAACTGGTCTATAATGCTAAGTAGTTAGTTCGTATACCTGAAGAGCAATGCCAGCAAATAAAGCAAGACTTATTCCTTTGAAATGTCTCTCGTGAAGCTTTTCTTGCACTGCAGCAGAGAGTTGTTCATTCGCTCTCCCTAAACATTGTGGTTTCGATATCTTTTCTAAAATTGCAACAACTTGAACTTGTTCTGCATTTAAAGAAAAGGTGCCTAAAGACAGGAAGGCCTTCGCTTGACTCGACCCAACTGTTGGTGCATTGGAGCATCCAATCCCGTCCTGATTATTGCAAAAATATGTTATCGCCATTACTGAGAATTGATCTTTTTTCTTTCTAGATGCTTGTCTCTTGAACAGAAAATTTTAGGGTTTGATGAAAGAACGAAACGTGTTGGTTTTACTCAGCACGTTGCAACTACGTGGCTGTTTCTTCTTTCAAGTGCTACAAACTTGCCACCTACATCCTCCGTCAAATTTTACGTGAACCGAAATGCTTATATATTTTCACTGGTTCTATTGTATTTTATCGGCTACTCCGTCATTTTATCCATTAGTCCATTAATTCGCTAAAGTGGTTCTATTATTACGCCGTTTTGATTATGGTGTGACGGTCATACAGTTTTTATGTACACGAATGAATGCCGCAGCAGTGGTACGCCTATCGGCATAAAAATAGCATAAACAAATACTAAAAGATAGGAAGAAGACTGTCTGCCAGTATGAAATCCGCCATCATGGAACTTCTCTAAATCCTAAGCCTAGAGAAGAAAAAAAAAAGAAAAAGAGGGAGAGAAGAGGAGTGTTGAGCTCTTCTGCATCTGGGCATACCCCAACCCTGTCAAGAGAACCCACAACCTGTGATTAAATAAATTAAAAAAGACAAGCATTTTACGCCTACGACTGCTCCTCCTTGCAATGCCTTACCATGCTTACATTCAAATACCAGGTAAATGTGTTGATTGACTGTTCAAGGCTATGCCTGATAAATTAGTTTATGTGCTAGAAGATCATAATATAATCGCCGACTTTCATTATGGTAATAATTACTATCCTTGAGATCTCACGTAATCAACAACCCCTTCTCATGCGAATTATGAAGGCATTCATTACTTTCTGTTCAAGGGATAGAATGAATTTATCTTGGGTCATGTGAAGACGTAGAATTGGTAGACGTGGTGCTCATCCTTAGATTGCACGTTTCATTGATCGCTCACTCAAGTGACAACTTCTATCCCTAAAAAGTAGTTGGCCCTCAGTAATTCTTTGGCCACCTCTTACTCCTTCAATAATGATGCTGATATCTAAGGTCATTAAAATGAAGTAAATTCTCACTAGTCATCGGTGGAAAAAAGGAAAGGTCATTTTATAGTAATATCGGTGGAAGGAAGTTAACAATTAATGCATTCTGGACCATAGAAAACACAAATAAGCAGATGGTAAATTTGGTCACTTTTCAAGAAGCCTAATACCTAGTGCGTGTAGGATGTATTCCCTGGCAGCCTTAATTAATATGGCTTGTTGAAGTGGATCAGTTGAAGTAAACATGTCAGCTTTATTGCAGTCGTATCATATTCTCTAAAGGTGGGGTCTTATGGGGAGGCATTTGCTCAAAAATCTCAGCGGGTGCTGTCGAGAAATTTTAGGGAGTTTTTAAAGCTGGCGGTTCCATGAACTCACTACACTGTTCAGCTTAAAATCAAGCAGCAAGTGGGATTAATGCGAATACATGTTTTGTTGCTTTGCTATGTGACGAGCTCAGTTGAATATATTTACAGAGGCAAATTTAGGCCTGCAATATCAGTGAAAAATTAATCTGGCTGACCTCAGAGGGGATGACCCTGATTCGACCCTGTTCAGAGAAGCACCGTTGGAAGACAACGATGCTTTTGTCCAAGAGTTAGGATCCTCTGCTTGGAGGGGCGATGGATCTCTTCCTAAAGGAAACGGATTACAACATTAGAGAGGAAACTTGAGTGGATTGCCCACAACTGCAGAGACAATTGCTAAACTGTAGGGGCGAGCTCCAACCCCACCCTATTTCCACCTCTCAAGTTTGCAGCCCTAAAATATAGGAGCAGCTATTTTATAGGAGCAGATTCCATTTAATCCCGTAGCAATTTTTTTATGGTTCCATGAGACCTCCCGTTCCTTAAAAGTAGATCCTGCAGCCCCATGAGACCCCACCCTAAGTGGCAGGTCTTTGGTGTTTAAGCAAAAAAATTTAGACCGGATTTCAAATTCTATTCAAATGGGATGGATGTGGGAATCACTACAACAGGTAGCAAAATAATAATAAATTTTGAGCCTGTAGCATGGCATGTGGGTGAGTAGTGTAGGCATGTAAGAGCGAGTATATTTAGCAAAAAGTGTGTGGTTATCTTCTGTTGTGAGTCGATCAAATCAATAATCAATATCGTCCCTGGCATGGGTAAGGACAATAACAATAATAATGTTGAGCATGCCTTATGCTCGCTACAGTTAAAGGAAAATAATGCAATCAATCTCCTGATTTATTAACGAAATGGGAATCAAAACAAATGATGTTGATTTGCTTTGGGAATAATTGTTGTTTTAATAACGTTACTCAAGAATTTTCTAATTAAACTCATACATATTTTCAATGAGAATGTTGGTAAAGAGTATTCACGTGGTCTTCCAATTATCATGTCGTCCCCTCATGAGTATTCACCCTTAGCATATAAAAGCCTTCATGAAACGTTTACATATCATTTACCTTCAATAAAGAAGAAAGAGAATATTCCCATATTCTTAAAGGGGAGGGGTTCGATTAATTTAATTAAAACTATGCATAAGGACAAAAGTTTAGTAATAATAGAAATTCTTTATAAAAAATAGAAAGCTAAACTCTTCCTTATTCGTTTCTTTCTCCCCCTTTCCTTAAAGGGAAAATAATAATAAGGAATATAAAAATGAATTTATATATAATTATTTGTACGCATTATGTTTTAATTTTATGATTTTTTTTATATATTTATCTTTTGTGTGAAAAAATATAATAATGTAAAATAAGAGGATATATATATAAATTAAATCATTTAGGTAAAAGGTAAGTAAATAATTAAATTAATAATATATAAAAATAAATAAATGAATAGAAAAATTTGATACTTAAAGTATAAATATCTTATCCATCTTTGTATTTGAATTTTAAAGATTATATGTTAATATGGATTTCATCAATTTTGGTAAGATGGCTTAATAAATATACAGTAAACAAGTATAATAATGTACAACAATTTATCCATAGGTTTCCAAGTAATTTAAGTTACTATACTCTGGGTTACATGATCCATATTCTAACCTGGTATCTGCACTTGCTCAAAGATTTTCTTCAACCTTTCACCTTATCGCTTGAGGGTGTGTGTGATGTTCTCCACCCACACCACACCTTTAAATACCCATTTCTCACCCCTGGGCAACATTTCGATGATGTCATAGTTTGGACAACGTCATCCGATGTGTGTTGCTTGTTAGCAAGTGTAATTATGGTAGATCGGGTATCAAGCGGTTCATATCATTAAAAACAAAAAAATTGTTGCATTCTCTAGTGAAAATTTTGGGGCATGACAATTATTATGTTTTAGCAACAAGATTTATTTTTGTAAGATTGGGAATTTATTGATATTATAATGACAATTCTAATATTAATGTAAGTGGTGAATGAATACTAATATTACTATTTTTTTAAGAAGATATCATCTTTTCATAGCTAAACTGTTAATATTGGACATTTAATCTAATAACATTATGGGCTCCATTAAGACTCGAGTATTAATTCAAAAAGAAGTCAATAGTAGGGGTAAAACTAATAATGATACCTTTGTATGAGTGGTTGGTGAAACAATAGAATTATCATCATTAATGAATAATCTATCCAGGGTAATTGATAGTAATATTATTAGGTCACAATCATAATTTGATAATGAGGTCAGTATGGTAACACTTGTTCTTGAGTGTTAATGAATTGGGCTTGGCAGTTCGACTATAGGGTATGATCCTTTCACATCATCATAATCCCTCCTTAATGACCTTCGACACCTTATCTGCATAGCATCGTAGGATACTAACACATGTGTGGGTCATTCAGTATTAATGTAAGCATCAGGGTGAGAGAAGATGCTATTTAGGAGAAATAGATGTTCGAGAAATGTGCATATCTAGTGAGACTTCAAATTAAGAATCCAATTATCAATATGTTATTAATAAGGCTTAAACATTGAGCATGATAGTCAAATATATATATATATATAGTGCATTGGTATCAATTAATTATGTTTAATACCTTTGCCTAATAAAAAAAAAATAGTTGGGTTTTCTGGTGCAAAAATTATGGGCATGACACTATTTCAAAACAAGACTATAATTCTATAGCAATATCTGACTAGAATATTTTTTTGAAAAAAAAAATCAATCATATATTAATAATTAACATTTCCAACCAAATCATTTCAAGTACAAGAGAGAGTGCCTTATTTGACTTTCTAATATAAATATAAATCATTTTTTTTTAAATTAACAAAGTTTAGAGTTTTAGCTGAGTTTCCTTATCAATTCTACTCTTTCCTTTGGCTTTTGGGTTAATAATTGATGTGATATGGGAGATGTACTTGATTTCTAGATTCATAATATTCTTGTACATGCCTTAGATATGGAAAGAGAGATGAGAGAATATTTTAAAGGAGGAAGTGACCACATATTGTGACAAGGAAAATTAACTAGTTTAACTAGTGAATTGCAATTCTAAGGCTGGGGTCTCATGGGGGGCTTCAGGGTCTATTTTCAAGAAGAAGGGGGTCTCATGAAGAAAAAAATATATGCTATAGGATTAATTGAAATCTTATCCTGAATAATAGCAGTTCCTACTTTTTAGGGTTGTAGATTTGAGTGGGTGAAAATGGGGTGGAGCTAGAAATTGCTCCACTAGCTTAAAAAATTTGTCTTTTAAAATATTCCTAAAAAAGCTTAGCAACACCCATTAATTTTTTTTAGGAAGCCCCATCCATGAGGCCCCAACCTAAGAACATGTGTCGCTACTCCAAACAAAAAAAATAACTCCTCAACAGGAAGAATGATTCAACATTTTTTTGGTGCCATTGTAAGAAGAAAACAATTGTGGTGCCACATAGAAGTGAATTTTTGTTGTAGGTTATGGCATCTAAAGTGGGGGATATATATCAATGGAGTCAAATTTAAATCATAAGCAGGGTTAAAATTAAATTACAATTTATACAATTCAATTCCATCATCAAAATTATGTAAATTTATCAATTAAAATTTACATTTAATCTTCAAAGTTCATTATCCATATTTCATAAGGTTACTATTTTAACTAAATTTAATTCAATCTCAAGTTAACATTTAATTATGATTTTATATTTATCAACTTTAATTTTTTTAACCAAAACTATTTATTTTTATATTAACTTACATATAATTGACCAACTAATAAATTATGATTAAATCAACAATATTCAATATTGACTAACTACTTGTAGATGCAATACAATCATCCAATTTATCATAATTTCGTTAGTTAAGTAGAAATCACTATTTAATATATGAAAACAATCATCACTACCCTTGAGGAATTTGATCATCATCATCTAGCACACATTATGAAAGGACGTAGGGTACACATAAATGCTTCTTAAACTAATCTTATAAGAGAGTATTGTGAAAATGTTAGATCTTTACAATTACAAAAAGTAGAAACACATATAAAATATAAGAAAAAGTATATCACAACGCACATGTACATGGTAAAAACCCTTTCAAAAAAAACTTGAGAATCTAGAGCATGAACCAATTGTATTATTCAAAACAAAAGTTATAATAGTCTCAATGGCATGTCATTATAGGTGTATCACCAAAATATAATTTTGAAGCAATTCCAACAACATAACAATGCATACAATCAACTATAAAAAATTATATCTCAAACATCCCATGAATAGGAGAATAAATGCATGAAACTATCAAATGACAATTAAGAAACTATGAGCAAAAACCACCTAAAATGTGGTGTTCAAATCTCCAGTTCGAAATGCAACACCCAAAACCCAAGATGAATCCATAAGCTAAAAATAACATATCCAATCCACTTGTCATAATCCACTCACAACCTTGAGTGTTCTATTCTAGCTCAATTGTCTTCATATAAATATGCTTTATGATAAGTTATAACATGCTGAAAGAATGAGGAGTTTGTCATTGATGCTTTTGTTGGCAACATGAGCATGTGGGATAAGCACAAGGTATACTATTATGCATTGCAGTGTTGTCATTGATGTCAACATTGTATCCCAATAAGAATATAATTGTGCAAATTAGTTTGGGTGGCTCAAACATGTTTTAGGATAATTGTGTAAGGAAATTTTGCAAGAAGGTTTGATCCGATGAAGATAATTGTTCAATGGAAATTGACTAAGTGATAGTACCAGTGATTCTGTGTTCAGAGCATCCGGTCTTTGGGTCCACATCGGTCCACCATTCAATTCTTTTCTCTATGGTTCTAGTATAATGTTTTTGGTTGATAGAAGTATCTAATTCTAGAGTTTCATCTTGTTTTGGCTATTGGTGTGAAAGTTATGAGTAACAAAAGTTCAACTTGACAGTTATAGGTGTTTTCCAATTCTGTGCATATGTTTTGGAGAATTTGCACTTCTTCGTGGATTGGATTTTGGCTCTATGAATTTGAGGAGATGTCGAAAAATTCCAATAGAGTGTGCATTTCAGTTGGCATGATGTTTGGAGGTCCCCGTGTCCGAATGTGGATGTAAAGTTGATTTTTTTTGTAATTAGGTCTTTTGTGGTGCCCACCTAATAGGTTTGAAGGTATGCGAAGCTTAATTAAGTATTGAAGAGTTATGCGCAAGCTATTATAGGTCCATGCCAACCTATTTGATATATTACAAGCCTTGGTTTATGGTGCAAAGGTGAAAGATTTTGAATTTGAGCTGACAAGTCATATTTTGTATATTTTGAATGGTACATCTAATTAGGCCAACCTAATTGATGTTCTAAGTTTTTGCGAATGAGTTGGATATAAATATAATATTTTTTTGAAGGTGTAAACAATAAGTTACATACAAGAAGTAAGTGTGGGAAAATATTATCAGAGCATTATGAATCTAAGTTGTGAATGTTGAGTAGAGTGTTAGAGTGATGCGAATGCAGAGGAAAGAAAAGTGTTAAATCAGAATATCAAATGAAGTGTGTCAAGTCAGTGTATTGAACTCCATTAGAACTATATTTCATGCACATGATAGATGCAATTGCAATAGTTTAGTTTAGGTTGTGAGCCATAAAATTTCTTCTATCTCTTTACTTCTTTCAGTGGAAAATGAGTCCACTTGCAGTGAGCACTTTTGTAATATATTATAATCAATTATAATATATTATGAGCTAATCCTCACTGTGGTTTTTCCCATTTTGGGTTTTCCACATAAAAATCCTTGTGTTCATGTGTTATGTGATGTTGGATGTTTACATGTTTTTCTTCATTACTGCAATTGAATAAGTTATGAGAACTCGATGTTACCCCCTTCTCAGTATTCTAGGTGTTCAACATAACATGCATTATAAGTTAGTCAACAAGTGTAACTCATTTTACAAATCTTTTATGTATTTTAGATGTTTTTATATTTCTAATGTTGGAGGCCCAAGTTTTGGAGGCCATAATTTTTTATCCAAGAGATAGTTGAGTCCTTTTTAAAATTGAAGAGCTAAAAAAGATCTATGCAACAAGCATCCTTAGACGCAATGCTAAACAACCTAAAATTCTATTTTGGCCATTAACGAACTCAATAATTCAAAAACTGATTTTTTATATTTTATAGTTTGAAAAATATATTTTTAAATTCTTAACATTAGGAGCAGGGTAGAGACATCTTTCCTAGAATTCTTCTATTTTTCAAACACCTTACAAGAGAAAAAAAGATCAACACTGTCAACTAGTTGTTAGTGATCAAGAGGTTCATAGAATTATAGCATCATTTGAAATTTTTTGTACTCAATGGCTGTCATTAAATCTACAACATTATGCAAAGTGTTAAATCTAACATCACCTTCCCATCCTCTACCATGCCATGAAAAAATAGTATTGAACATCAATATGCTTCATTATCACATTAAATGTTAGGTTCTTTGCTAGACATATGGCACTTTAAATTTTACATAGAATCGTAATAGCTCCTAGACTTATCCCTACATCTAAACATGATCACTTAAGCTAGATGGATTCTTTACAAACATTAGTAGTTGTCATTTACTTCGCTTCTATAGTGGACAAAGCAACTACAACCTATCACTTGCTCATCTAACTAATATCACCACTAAATATGGTAAAAGTATATCCACTTGTGGATCTCATGTTGTCAACATCTCCAACCTAATTTAAATCTACAAATCCATAAATAGTCATTGAGTGTTGATCCCCTATAGAATTACCATGATAGGAAATAGAGTACTCAAAGGTAGCCCACTATTACCTAAAGACCCTCTTCATTGTATCCCAATATACTCATCCAAGATTAGCAATAAAATGGCTAAGTTTAATGTCCCTTACCCAACTTTGCCCTAGAATTCGCATGTTGATTAGATTTAGGGTTTCTTCTTTTTTTCAAATGAATTTTCTCTTTGATTAAGTAATCTTGGATTTAGGGTTTCTATCAAGACAACCCACCCCTTAGCCTCAAGTTGAACGTCCAAACCAAGACAATTCCACACTCGGAGTGGCGTGCTTAGTGGAAACACTTGTACCTACTTTCTCTACCCACGTCATCACCTCGGAAGACACTTGGCTTATTGGGGACAGTCGGGGGAGCAGATAAGTGGCCTGAGCCTACAACCCCTCCATGGCCACGAAAAATCTTGAGTGGGACCCCCACCCCTCCATGGCCCACCCATGCCTTGGGACTGGGCAAAATATGAGTGAAATTTACACCCCTCCAGGGCCCATCCCCGCCTTGGGTTCTAGGGGCGGACTTAAGTGGGGTTTTTAGGAACCACTTCCCTCACACCCTACCTCCCCATAAGTAGCAAAGACTCATGAAGACAATCTTTTAACAGTCGAATATATTTGCATTCATCCAAGATTTATTTCATGCCTATAATCAAATATATTTTCATTTATCAATGGTTCTTTAAGTTCATCATTTCCTAGAATAATTTTCATTATGATAAGATTAAATAACACATTCTATCAATAATCAGATTATCAATATCTAGTTCTTATATTCAAAATATGCTAATATATTATTGCTAAGTGAGTACATCACCTAAGTTTTTGTATCTCTCCACGTTTAATGATTCTTTACTCGCCTCCTTCAACCTTATATTGGATTGATCGTAGGATGAGGATAATTCAT
This sequence comes from Sequoiadendron giganteum, assembly GCA_007115665.2. NCBI lineage: Eukaryota > Viridiplantae > Streptophyta > Pinopsida > Cupressales > Cupressaceae > Sequoiadendron > Sequoiadendron giganteum. Next base: position 379,802,595 of record CM021108.1, read on the forward strand.
AAAGATACATAATCTACTTATGTCTGTGTTAAAGAGTCATCATTACTTATATGGCTTAATAATTGTTGCAAGTATCATTATTGTATATTCATATTATCTATATGTCCCTATATATATATATATATATATGTATCTATGATTAGTTAATCTAATTACCTTTACATATACATATTTTCCACACACACACACACACACACACACACACACACACACACACACACACATTCATATATATATATATATATATATATATGTATATATATATATATATATATATGTATATATATATATATATATATATATATATATGTATATATTTACTTATTCATATATATATATATATATATATATATTTGTACTTATTTATATGATAATAAGATATTAATTTTTTTGCTGCTATACTCAAAAATATTTACTTTATTTATGTCATCTTCTATTCATGTTTCTGCTTGTATATCTCTTTTTACTCAAATATATTTCAGATCTATTTATTTTTTCACATTCTATTTTCTTTCCTAGATTCTTCACTTACCTCTTCAATGCCTTTTGTTTTGGATTTGTCTTCTCTTTTATACTTGCTTCACCAATAGTCCCAACCTTTTATTTGCCAAGGGGTAAGCCCTTTGGCCTCTAACGCACTATTTAGTTTGGTGGCTATTCATTAATCGTTGCTTATAATATGGTGATTGTTGTTGTGTTTAAAGACATAGTTAGTATGCCTTCCAATCGATGCTTGCCCTTTTTAGATTTATTTATTTATTTACTAAGGCCTAGTCACCTTAGGAATCGATGCCTAGTTTCTTGTGAACATTAGTTTTATTACTATGATATTTATAACTTAATAATATTAATTTGTATTATAATTATATCCTTGTGAATGGTTTGCTATTTTTTAAGAGGCTACTTTAGGAATTGGTATCTTTTATATTTGCTTATTTTATTTGTTATATTTTTATATCTTATGTTTGTTTATTTAGTTATTATATTTATGATTTTATATTTGTATTATATCATATTTATGATATGGATTATAATATATGTTATTCTATGATGATAATAATGGTTAAATGGTGATTATATTTATAATCATAGTATTATAATAAATTTTCTACTAAACAATATATATATATATATATATATATATATATATTTGTATTTCAATATTTGGTTATTTCTATGTTCTATTTCGGGGACATGATAGTCCAACCCACCCAAGATTGCTTCTCCTCAAGCAATCACAACTCAAAACATCTTTTCCCATATATTATTGTATTTGGATACTAATAATAGTTCAGTTTTAGATAAGTTAACTTGTTAGTGCCTTCCCACTCCATAAACATTTTGAAAGACAACATTTTTCGTAGTTTTTAAGCATAAAGTAAACACAACGATGGGCTCCACATGAATCAAAAATTAAAGCATACGACCAAGTAGCTCAACCAAGCAGGAAGGTAGCTCAACCAAGCAAACAACTAGCTCAAGTAATTAAGCAACTATCTCAAGCAGACAAGTAGGTAGCTCAAGCACACAAACAAGTATCTCAAACACACAAGCAAGTGGGTAGCTCAAGCACACAAGCAACTAGCTCAAGCAAGTAGGTAACTGACTCAATAACACAAGCAACCAACTCAAGAACACAAGCAACTAGCTCAAGCAAGTATGCAAGTAGCTTAAGTAGAGAAACAAGTAGCTCAAGAATACAAGCAAGCAACTCAAGCAAGTAGGCAACCAACTCAAGCATGCAAGCAACTAGCTCAAGCATGCAAGCAACTAGCTCAAGCAAGGAAGAAACTAGCTCAAGTAAGTAGGCAAGTAGCTTAAGTAGATAAGAAAGTAGCTCAAGCATATAAGCAACCAACTCAAGCAAGTAGGCAACCAACTCAAGCAAATAGGCAACCAACTCAAACATGCAAGCAAGTAGCTCAAGCAAGCAAGCAAGTAGCTCAAGTACATAGGCAAGTAACTCAAACAGACCAACAAGTAGCTCAAACACACACAGGATGATAGGAAAGATGCTCTAATACCACTGTAATGTCCCTTACCCAACTTTTCCCTAGAATTCTCTTGTTGATTAGATTTAAGGTTTCTTTTGTTTTTTCAAATGAATGTTCTCTTTGACTAAGTAATCTTGGATTGAAATCTGTATTTAATATTTCCATATGTACATATATCTGTTAGCATTAATATCTAGATATCCAAATATAAATATAATCGCAAATCAATAATAAAAACATATGAGGAGTGGCATGGGTAGATCCACCTGAAGCTATCCATCTAAGCCCAAGAGCACAAGTGTCCTATCAGAACAACCCACCCCTTGGCCCTAAGCTGAACGTCCAAACCAAGAAAATTTCACACTCTGAGTGGCATGCTAAGTGGAAACACTTGTACCTACTTTCTCTACCCACGTCGTCACATCAAAAGACACATGGCTTATTGGGGAAAGTTGGGGGAGCCGATAAGTGGCCTGGGCCTACCACCCCTCCATGGCTACAACCGATCTTGAGTGGGATCCCCACCCCTCCATGGCCCACCCATGTCTTGGGACTAGGTAGACTATGAGTGGAATTTCCACCCCTCCAAGGCCCATCCCTTCCTTAGGTTCTAGGGGCGGACTTAAGTGGGGTTTTTAGGAACCACTTCCCTCACACCCTACCTCCCCATAAGTAGCAAAACACTCATGAAGACAATCTTTTAACAATCAAATATATTTGCATTCATCCAAGATTTATTTCATGCCTATAATCAAATATATTTTCATTTATCAATGGTTCTTTAAGTTCATCATTTCCTAGAATAATTTTCATTATGATAAGATTAAATAACACATTCTATCAATAATCAGATTATCAATATCTAGTTCTTATATTCAAAATATGCTAATATATTATTGCTAAGTGAGTACATCACCTAAGTTTTTGTATCTCTCCACGTTTAATGATTCTTTACTCGCCTCCTTCAACCTTATATTGGATTGATCGTAGGATGAGGATAATTCATAAAGATACATAATCTACTTATGTCTGTGTTAAAGAGTCATCATTACTTATACAACTTAATAATTGTTGCAAGTATCATTCTTGTATATTCATATTATCTATATGTCCCTATACATATATATCTATATCTATGATTAGATAATCTAATTACCTTTACATATACATATTTTCCATATATATATTTACTTATCTATATATAATATATATATTTACTTATTCATATATATATATATATATATATATATGTACTTATTTATATGATAATAATATATTAAATTTTTTTCTGCTATACTCATAAATATTTACTTTATTTTTGTCCTCATCTTCTATTCATGTTTTTTTCTTGTATATCTCCTTTTACTCAAATATATTTAAGATCTATTTATTTTTTCGCATTCTATTTTCTTTCCTAGATTCTTCACTTCCCTCTTCGATGCCTTTTGTTTTGGATCTATCTTCTCTTTTATACTTTCTTTACCAATAGTCCCAACCTTTTATTTGCCAAGGGGTATGCCCTTTTGGCCTCTAATGCACTAATTAGTTTGGTGGCTATTCATTAATCATTGCTTATAATATGGTGATTGTTGTTGTGTTTAAAGACATAGTTTGTATGCCTTCTAATTGATGCTTGCCCTTTTTAGATTTATTTATTTATTTACTAAGGCCTAGTCACCTTAGGAATCGATGCCTAGTTTCTTGTGAACATTAGTTTTATTACTATGATATTTATAACTTAATAATATTAATTTGTATTATAATTATATCCGTGTGAATGGTTTGTTGTTTTTTAAGAGGCTGCTTTAGGAATTGATATCTTTTATATTTACTTATTTTATTTGTTATTTATTTATTATATTTTATATTTTATGTTTGTTTATTTAGTTATTATATTTATGATTTTATATTTGTATTATATCATATGGATTATAATATATGTTATTCTATGATGAGAATAATGGTTAAATGGTGATTATATTTATAATCATAATATTATAATAAATTTGCTACTAAACAATATATATATTTTTATTTATTTATTTGTATTTCAATATTTGGTTATTTCTATGTTCTATTTCAGGTACATGACACTAAGGACTCCCACTATTTGAGCAATGTCTGGTCTTGTACATACCATAGCATACATCAAAATATCAATTGCACTAGCATATGGTATTTTGGCCATATCCTTCATCTCACCAGGAGAAGTTAGATATTGCTAAGTTGATATCTTAGTCCCCACCAAAATAGAAAAATGCAATGGTTTGCAAGCTATCATGTTGAACTTTTCCAAAATTGAGTTCACATACTTACTCTATCCCAAAAAAAAAAAATTGTTCTTTATCTCTCACATTATCTCCATCTCCAAGATGAACCTAACTACCCCTAATTATTTCATCTTAGACTGTACTAAAAGATAAGACTTTAATTCACAAATCACAACCTTCAAATTACCAAAAAATTGTTGGAAATAGGATGCCATTTAATTGCAATCCTAAACATTATTTATTTCATGTATCTCCTAAGTCCTTGGAATGTGTTCAACAACACTAGGATTAGGGAGAGAATAATATTTAATGAAATAATCATGTTAACTGACATTTGTAATTAATTCTAAATGTTAAAAGCATGTGGAGACGCCTTGGAGTTAGCTCCTACAAAATAGGAGCACATGGGCACACACATGGGAGGTGGGATCCACCTTGGTTCACTTAACTGGTTGGTGAATTGAGTTCACTTCATAAATGCATCCTAGGTTCCTACAAAATAGGGATTTTGATTTATGCATGTTGAGTACCTATAAAATAGGGTTTGAAGTTGACTTGACTTGACTTGAGTTGACTTAAGTTCAGTTATGGTTCAATTATCTTTAGTTAGTTTTAGTTGAATGCTAGTTGACTTCAGTTAACTTGGAATGCATGGCTAATGACTTGAGTTGAATGACAGATAACAGGGACTACCTTTAGTTAATAGGGGATAACCATTCTTTCATGAATGGTGTTGAGAAATGTTTCAGTTAACAAGAATTGGCTTGGACCCATCTTGGGTGCCCAAGTTGGCTTCTTGGAATTAACTCCTTTGCATGTTGAGATATTTCACAAGAATGAGTTAAGTGGGCCCTCTTTTGGGTGCCAACTTTGAGGATAAGCTTTGAAGATATCTTCAGAATAAAGGTTGAGTTATGACTTCAGTTTGGAATGCCCAAATGGATGAAGGAGAGGATTTGACATTGTTCTTCATGACATAACTCTACTCGCAAGAGATAGGCGTACCTTTTAGGGATAGGGCTTGAGCATTATAATTGTAACTCATTTGGAGTTTACAATGTTGATTAAAGCCTATTTATCTCAAGCAAGTTGAAGAGAGTTATTATCAGTTTTATTATAGGTTGTGAAGAAGTTTTGGTGAAGGCAAAAGAGGCATTCTCAAGCAAGAATTGGAGCTATTGTAATCTACTTCAGAGATTGAATAATAGATTAATTCTTGGTGGAGTTTTTTACCCAAAAGGTTTTTCTCCACGTTATATGCTTGTGTAATCTTTCTAATATCCTGTCTACTTATTCTATCAACTTTTGTCTACATTCTACAAACAGTAAAATGGATTAATTAGATAATCACCCACAAAGAATCTGTAACAAAGGAAAATCATATCTAGATCAGCAATATTAAAGTTTTACAAGGTATTAAGCTAAGAAAACACCTCAATTTTCAACAAAAACAACATATCAACATATAATGCAATAACATGGAAGTGATCATTCATCTTATAATATATGCAATAATCTGATTTGGATCTCAAAAATCTCAATCCCAACACAAATGTATCAAAATTTTATACATCCTAAAAGATGGCTTAAGACCATATAGATATTTTTTCAACTTACAAACCAAATTTTATTTATCTCTTCACTAAACACAAATGTATCAAAATTTTATACCACATCCTAAAAGATGACTTAGCACCATATAGATTTTTTTGCAACTTGCAAACCGAATTTTATTTATCTCTTCACTGTAATGATCTAGTTGTGACATATAAATATTTTTCTCCAAATCACCATCAATAAAAGTTGTTCTCACATTCATCTATTCAACCTCAAGATCAAATATTACTACAATAAACAATAAGTTGACTAGACAACAACTTAGCATCTAGGGAGAAAAGTTTACCATAATCAATTCCCTCAACTTGGAATATCCCTTTATAATCAATCTCACATTGTACTTATCAATATGTCATCTGAACCAATTATATTTTTGAACACATATTTTCATCCAACAAGTTTAAGTCCATTACACAAAGGAACGATGTCGTATGTGTCAGTTTCTTAGGGATTTAGTAGTGCATGATATAGAATAATAGTTATGTAATGTAATAAATAATAATGTTAGGAATTTAGTAGTACATGATATAGAATAATAGTTATATGTGATGTAATAAATAATAAATTAATATGTTAATATTAATTTCTTAATTAGGTGTGTCATTATTTGAGATGTTAGTTGTTAGTTAGTTATTAGATAGTTGGAAGTTGATTGAATTTATAAATGTTAGGATCTTGTGTTGTACACCAACATAAAATGTTATATTATAATGTTGCAATTAAATAATTATTTATTTGTGGTAAGCCTAGGAGATGTGTTTGGTGATACTAGGTAATTATTTGGGGCCACTTGTAAGTTGTATTATAACATTGGGTTAATTATTTTATGTGTTGGAGACATAAGATAATGATTTAATATTTGGGAAAATATTTAATAATGTGAAAACTTAGTACCCAATATTATGAGGGGTCAATGTTTTTGTGTTCACATGCTTTTGTGGCACATGGTTTTATCTTACCACTTGGTTGTATTTGTGTGAGCTTGTATTTATTAAAGCAAACACATGATTAGTGGTTAAGGTTGGCTGGGTGAGCGGGATGTCATATTATTGAGTTTTTCTGAGGAGTGCATATGTGAAGCATGGCATGGGATGTGTGGATTCATGCTTGGACACATGGATGATGCATTGGAGAGACTTGATGTTTCAAAAGTGTTCATTATAACTCTGTAAGTGCATGTATTATTTTATTGTTGAATAATAGATGGAGTATGGATGCTTTTAGAGGCTATATTTTTTCCTCTTAAGGGTTTTACCAAGGTATATCTTGTGTTATCTTGTGGCTTGTCTATTTGATCTACACCTTATGGTTATTATGTAAGCTTGTATGCATGCTTTTCTCTCATGGGTTTATATAGGAAATATATTAAATGAATTGGGTATTGATGTATTATTTCCTAGCAATAAAGCCATAAAATATCATAATATGTGTGTTGAAGATGAATGATTGATTGATAGAGTTGGAGCCTCTAGCTCACATTTGTGTCACAATTTCATTATGGTATCATAGTAGGTTGTATAGATCTCTTTGGCTTCCTTCTATTAAATTGTCTTTGTTTCAAAATAGTACTCACAATGTGATGTGATGAAGACCATGTATAGTAACCATTATTTTTCTTGTCCACCATTCTTGCATTTTTGTCAATAATGTTGATATGTGAACCATGTGTAAATCTATGACATTTCATTCATGTGTGTTCTCTCCTTTCTCCATCTTGTTCATTCTTCTCATTTTTTTCCATTCTAAGTTGTTCATAGTTTTCTCATATTCAAAATTAAAAAATTAAATATATATACATTTAGATTTGCATTTTTGTTACAAATTTTTTGGTGTTACAAATAAGTTGTTGCTCTCTCTCACTAATGGCACATGGATTGATGAGAAACATTTATAATAGTGCATTTGTAATTTTTCAACAAGTTTTTTAGAGGCACTTGAAGCAACTATATACAATATAGATTAGCAGAGGTGTTATCATTAGAAAAGGTATCATAAGAGGCATTTGAAATATTTGGAATGATATTCTATACACTATATTTACATGTTTTATTAATATAATTTTAACTAGAGAAAATATGGATGTCACACAATTTTAAGACATGTAAAGTGTTGGTGGTTTTTTTGGTATTAACCCCTAATTCTAAGGTTCTTACCAAGAAATGACTAATGTGACCAAAATTTTATACATGGAATAAACCTATATTTAATTCAAGGATTGGAAAAGGTAATGAATAAGAAGATTTTAGCCTCTTCTACATAATCCCTACCAAGTTTGGGAGGGTGATCCTAGAGATATTTTAAAGGATAAAACAATCAAGGATTGAAGTGAATCCCCACAAAGTATGACTTTGTACTTCAACTATGATTGTTGATCTTTGTGAGGGGTTACATCATTCAATTTATGGATCTCTTTTTTAGGAAACTAGGTTAAAAGATACAACTAAGGGTAGGTCTATGGTCACAAATCTCTTGATATATATTCAATGAAAATAGCATACACATCATTAATTTTAGTAGAATACATTATGCAACAATCCTTTAGGGTTTCAATAGTCACATATTATAATAGATCTAGTAGTATTTTGTAACAATAGACTATGCATAATGGATAAGTAAGTAAAAATAAAATAAATAAAAGGTTATTATTATAATTTTTATCGATTTAATGAGTGAAAATGACCTGCTTTCAAGGTTGATTGGTGCTAAATCCTACAACAAAATCAAATCCAAATAAAACTATAACAACAAAGTAAACCTTAACTCCAAAATGAGTTTAATGCACTTGGATTTTCCTTATAGAGCTTAAACCTTCAAATGCCCCTCTTTCCCAAGAATATAAATCTACTTAATATTCCAAAACTAGTTTAAGAACTTCACATGTTAACCCTAAAATATTTTTCTTTGGCATATTATTGCACAAAAATAAAATATTTTTATGACACTTCTTGAATGCGAACTAACATAGATTGACATAGAGAACAAGAGTGAATAAAACTCTTAAATAATAAAGGAGACAAAATATGTTAAAGGAAAATAAATTACATCTTATATTGATTTTCTAACAAACGTTTGCATTGAAATTACAAAATATGAAATGGAGTCAAAAATATTAGTTACATCAATTTACATAGGTTACAGTAAAATTTTGAGCTTGATATAGATGAGCTTTGTCCTTGCACATGAAAAACTAACCCGCTACAATGAATATTAAAAGCCCTTATGTAGATTTAGAACTAGGGATTGAAAAACATGGTCGAAGGAGTGCACAAGGAGAAAAAACTTCATTATCCTCAAAAAATGTATCCTCCAACCTCAAAAACACCATCCCAAAATTGAATAACATGCTAACAACAACCAAAATCTAACCCCATTGATTTGCAATTAAATCACCCATCGACCAACACCCAAATTTATGCACAAAAAGTCAAAAGATATGTGAAATACATTGCAAAAATCATCCCAAATGGCTTGAGGAACCAATACATGCAAGAAAATATTATGTATAATAACTTCGACATGGCCATGACATCTCTCATCATCAAATCCATGCTTTTCTAGGAATAAAGAATGATTTTGGGTATTCTTTGGTAGGGGCAAGATTGAATTGGAGCATAAATGAAACCCTAACTGCTTTCATCCACTCACCAATGAGAATTTCTCAAATCACATGCCAAAGCCACACTCAAATCATCTCAACTAGTGTAAAATAGAACTTTTTCAATTGTCAATACTTTCTCTAACATGTCAAGTCCTTTTCTAGTGACAATGTAGCTTTCTAGGATGTTCCAATGAGTTGGTGAAAAGTCAGGGGAAAATAAGTAGGATCATCAAACTTCGGAGTTCAAGAGGAACTCATGTCAAGAACTTAATAGTCAAATTATTAGACTTTAGAGTTGACCAAGAAGTTATGCTAAATAGGGATCTGGGAAGGGGGGAAGTACAACAAGAAAAGGCTTCTAAATTGTTAGTGTATTGGGATGACCTTATGATAGGTATTGACATACGAAATGGCTAAAAGTTTGATTTTGATGGAATTTGGAAAAATAAGGAGGCAAGAGTCAAAGTTTAGGGAAAGATGGAATGTGTATTGAGGAAATCGATGGCTCAACATCCTAGTTTTAAAGACCTAGAAATTCTTTGAGTGCAAAAATGTAATATCAACAAGTATGACTCAATATGAAACTCCATAAAATGGATGATGCTACACCATAAAAAGATTATGTTAGCAAGGTTGGACCAACTCACAAGTCTATTGGAAGGGTGACATTAGCATTGGTGGACCAAAATCAGATGGAAGGATACATATGCATGACAAAGTTCAAAACTCCAAAATATAGGAATTTTTTTGAACTGGCAGAGGATTGGGAAGGTGGGGCATGGAGGGAGGTGGTAGTCAAGGATGGAAAGTCTAAAGGCTGGGAGTGAACAAGATTTAAGCTAAATGGGTGGGACATAAAGCTGAGGGAAAAATGAATATGATACAATGGTTAAGGGATGCCCAATACTTTGGAATTGATAGACTTAGAAACTTTTTGACTGCAAAGGATTGGGTTATCAAGGTTGGAAGAGGAGTTAGATTATGAGATGACCAAGTCTGAAATATTCATAAAAGAGATTTGACTTCAAAAAATTGTTGGGGGTCAAAGATCAAGGATGTGATAGGAGAAATAAAAATGGAGGATCAATTCTAACACTCCATCGATAGAAAAAATCTAAGGCATCAACAAATTTTAGAGCTTGGATGACTAGCATGACAACCATGGCAAGTCTAAAAAATTGAAATAATCAAAACTTCGAAAATTTTCAAGGGTTTAAAGTAGATATTTAGGATCAGGTGGAAGAATCTATTGTGGGGATGAAGCTTGATAACTTGGTAGACGAGGGGAAGAGGAGATGGTAGGGATGACATGTTGGTAAGGAAATTTCTAAAACTCTAAAACTTTGACAACTTGTATAACCTAAGGAAAACAACCCCTACCATTGCATACTTATAAAATTTTGGATTTTAGAGATATTGAAGCACAAAGAGAATGCAAGGGACATCACAAGATTTACTTGATCAAAATTTTAAGAAGGGGAAAAATTACTTGTATTTTCTCAGGCTTATCAGGGTTGGAAGAGGAGTTAGATTATGAGATGACCAAGTCTAAAATATTCACAAAAGAGACTTGAATTCAATAAATTGTTGGGGGTCAGAGATCAGGGGTGTGATAGGAGAAATATTACTGGATGATCAAGTCTAAAACTCCATCAATAGAAAAAATCTAAGGCATCAACAAATTTTAGAGCTTGGATGACTAGCATGACAACCATGACAAGTCTAAAAATTTGAGATAATCAAAACTAGAATTTTTTTCAAGGGTTTGGACTAGATATTTAGGATCAGGTGGATAATATGTTGCAGGGATGAAGCTTGATAACTTAGTAGACGAGGGGAAGTGGAGATGGTAGGGATGGAATGTTGGTAAGGAAATTTCTAAAATTCTAGAACTTTGACAACTTGTAGAACCTAAGGAAAACAACCCCTACCACTACATAATTAGAAAATTTTGGATTTTAGAGACATTGAAGCACAAAGAGCATGCAAGGGACATCACAAAATTGACTTGATCAAAATTTTAGGAAGGGGAAAACTCACTTGTATCTTCTCAGATTAGTTATCAAAGGTGATTTAGCACAAAGCCAATGTAGCAAAGAATGAATAGAGCTAGACCTACACAATTTTTGGACATATATATATATATATATAGATGGGTTCCAACTTGGATATAGTTGGGGAAATGTGCCATCTATTGGAATAACAAGATCCCATTGTGTGGTGTAAAATAGTGCAATAGTTAGTTAAACCTGAACACACATCAATGAAATGTATTACATCTAATGAAAGAGAAATAATAAATAAAAATATTATAATCATTCATTCAAAATCATTCCATTATCCTCTATTCTCAGTGATCTCTCAATTCATGCTCTTAGAATTATGTGTTGCACATGAATCTACGAAATGGAAACCTAAGAAACGAGATGCTATATGAAAATGCACAATTATATGCCTACAACTACATGTTTTTGGTATTTTTGATTGAAATGCTAAATGATCTATGATGCAAATGCTGATGTGTTCAAATGATACTAAGATGATTGTAATTAAAGATGCAATTCTAAATAAAGTGATGCAAGGAAATGCAACAAGCTAAGAGACTAAAACTAAGAGTGACATGATAATGCAACTATGAACTAAAATACTAAATGCTAGCTAGAATGCTCTCAAATTGCAATAATATTTATGTAGCATAAGTTTGTAATCCAATTCCACCTTTGAAAAGTTATAGAATTTCCTTCTATTTATAGATTTTTTCAAGCTTGGGCTGAGGTGGCAAAGATAGACAATTGAGATCGTGATCCTGAGGCATCAATGGTGGAGCACAAGGAGGTTGGAGAGAATCATGGAGGTGGTTCCCTTTAAGAGAACACCTTGCCAAGTGTTGAAGAGAATCAAAAGAAAGGAGAAGCCATGTGTCCAAGGTGGTTTCAAATTTGTTATAGGTTGTTGATGGAAATTCTCATTTTACAAATTAGAAAAATTCAATTTCATGTGAGATATGGTGAGGTGGCAGGTGAGGTGGAAGGAAGTTAGAGAAATATGGAGACATGTGACAATTTGAATTAAAAATTCAAATTTAAATGGAGGGAAATTAACTAAATGACAAATTATTTAATTTGTGCATTTAATTAATTTAAGAAGAAAATGTTTTTTTGAAAAAGAAGAATTAAGGGACGAACCATATAAATAAATTTATAAATTTATTTATATAAGTAGAAGAATTAGGATTGATTAATTAAATATCAAGTATTTAATTAATTGTACTCCAAACCATTTTTATGCGTATACACCCATGACTTCTTTCCATGAGAAGACCAAAAAGGAAAGAAAACAAACTCCATCTTGATTGATGTGTCAATACTGCACACACAACAATATGGACAAGCTTCACAATGATATAAATACCACATTGGTTGCTCAAGACACAAAAAAATGCAAATGTGCATGAAAATAATAGGTTGGAGCTTAAGAGAAATAACTCTTTTGTTGGTGTGAATTAGGTTTTTTATAGGTAGCTAGTTCACCTAGTAGGTCCTATTCACATTTTAAGTTTACTTAGGTCCTAGGAATCTTTCTGTAAGTCTTACTTTGCATTAGATATTATCTTATCTTATGTCATTTACTTCTTGTGTCTGTTGGGATATGGTTTTGTACACCATTGCATAAAATGTTATATCATAATGTTGTAATTAAATAATTATTTAGTTGTGATGCACCTAGGAGGTGTGGTTAATCACACTAAGTAATTATTTGGGGACCACTTGTATGTTATATTATAACATTGATTTATTATTTAATGTGTGAGAGACAAGAGATAATAATTTAATATTGGGGAAAACATTCAATAAATTGAAAACTTAGTACCCAATATTAAATGAGGGGTCAATGGTTTTGTATTCACATGGTTTTGTTATAGATTGTTTTATCTTACAACTTGGTTGTATTTGTGTGAGATTGAGTCTATAAAAGCAAGCAAATGTTTAGTGGTTAAGATTGGTTGGGTGAGTGGGTTGTCATTATTAAGTCTTTCTGAAGAGTGCATATGTGAAGCATGGCATGGGATGTGTGTATTCATGGTTGAACACATGGAGGATTTATTGGAGAGGCTTGATGCTTTATAAGTATTCATGATAACTCTTGTGAGTGCATGTATTGTTTATTTGTTGATTAATAGATGGAGTATGGATGCTTTTGGAGACTAGTTTTTTTTCCCTCTTGAAGGTTTTCCTAGGGTATATCTTGTGTTATCTTGTGGCTTGTATATTTGATCTATGAATTATGGTTACTTGTATGCATGATTTTCTCTCATGGGGTTATGTAGGAAATGGATTAAGATTGTGGGTATAAAGTGTTATTTCCTAACAGTTTCCATGGTCATTTAATATTAGTTTTCTCATGACATAGGATTAAGACACTTGTCATGATCTTGTCTAATCCCATGTCTCACCTTGGTTGTATAACCAAGGGGTCCAAATTTGTAAACCAATCCATTATAATCTATAATTTGCATCCTTTGATAGAATAACATTATTATTTCATAGTTGATCTCTCTTGTACTTTCATAGAAGTTCCTAGATCTTGGGTGGCTACAATCTTTAGCCAAATCTTGCATGGTATAGAGCATTCTATACCAACTCTTCCACGGTATTAGAGCTTGTGGGATTGATGATTCTTGTTAGTCTTAATTGAGAGATATAGATCATAGATCTTGGTGGATCTTGAAAAGATGAGTATGCTCTTCTCTTGCACTAAATGATGATCTCAAGAATCATAAAAAAATAAAAGAAATGCTAAATTTGGGGGTTTTTCTTTTGAAAATTTGTATTGCAAGTTCATTTTGGAGCTTGTTTGTGTAGATATAATCTCACCATTGAGTTTAAAAGGTTCAAGAAAGTCAATTTTTTCTTTTGTTTTGTCCAAATTGGACATTTGAGGCAAGATCTATGAGGGTTTGACAAGGAAGGTTTATTACTAGATCCAACAAGGAGCCATCATTTTGGAGAATTTTGGGTCAAATATGACCATTCCATCATGCTCAAAAGGCCCAAAACCCTTATTTTTATATATAATACTTCATTTTTGGTGACAAAAATCTTTTGGATTTTTTTTAGTTTCACGCAACTATCTTAAATTTGACAACCAATCACTGTCATAAAATTTGTCTTAAATTTGACGGTTAAATGATCATCAAAATGAATGTCTTTGAGATTCAAATAACCATCATCTATGACTATCTTAAATTTGAAATCCAAATGATTGTCAACAAGTTGCTCCAATCTGCCCCCTCTCCATTAACAGTTTTGTTTTTGCAAGTCTTTGAACGACCATAACTCAGTCATCTAGCCTCCTTTTTTAGAGTAATTTTTTTATTTAGAGTAGAATTTTATTCTCTTCATAGTGGTGCAATTGGTTTTTTATTTTGGTGCCCATTCTTTCTAGAAATTTTAGATTCTTATAGGTGTTGCTGAGTTGTTCTCATATTGGAAATTTTTGAGGCTCTACTCTCTCTCCTATAGTAACATTTTTGGGTGCAATTTTTTAAAGTGCATAATTTTTTGTGTACTTTGCATTGGTGTGATCATATTGGTCCCATTCTATCTAAGAATTTTACTTTGAGTTTGTGGCCAAATTTGACATCTGTAAGCACTAAGATCAAGTCCACTTCATTGTTTTTTGCAAGTGGAGCTTGTAATTACATTGAGCATAAAGTTCCAGATTATACATTTCTAGGGGTATTCTTGATTGATTAATTTCGGGGGGTAATCTGGTGGCGTTTGATTGCTTTCTTTTGCTATTTGTGTGTTCGTGTAATGGGGAAATCTCAAATTAAAATCCTAACTCTATATAATTATGCTTCATGGATGAAATTAGTATGTAATCATCTCATGGGAAAGGGTTATATAGGTCATATAAAAGAAACCATTCCTCAACCTACTAATGCTATTGGAAAAATGGGAGATTAATCATGAAAAAAATCTTGGATGCATATGTTCATTAGTCTCCTTTGGTTTACAATTCATGTTGAATCATGTAAAATACCTAAGGAGGCTTGGGGTAATTTTGAAAAGTTGTATGGTGAATTCATATTTGTGTGTTTGTGTAATGGGGAAATCTCAAATTGAAATCCTAACTCTATAATATAGTTATGCTTCATGAAGAAAATTAGTATGTAATTATCTCATGGGAAAGGGTTATATAGGTCATATAAAAGAAACCATTCCTCAACCTATTGATGCTAAAGAATTGGAAAAATGGGAGATTAATCATGAAAAAACTCTTGGATGCATATGTTCATTAGTCTCTTTTGATTTACAATTTCAAGTTGAATCATGAAAATACCTAAGGAGGCTTGGGGTAATTTTGAAAATTTGTATGGTAAATTGATAAGATTAGGGAATATCATATTGAAAATTATTTGATGAATCTTGATCCTAAAGGTTTTAATCACATCTAAGACTACATATCCAAGATTAAGCAACTAAGAACACAACTAAAATATTTCAACATTCAAAAGGAGGATTTACAATTGATTCTCAATGTGTTATCCAAGCTTGGTCTTGTATTCAATGTTTGTTTCTAGCTTTTATAACCATCAGATTACTATGGAAGCATCATATGTTGATCCTAAGTTTGATGAATTTGCAAATCTCCTAATCCAAGAGGCAGTGAAGTTATTCATATGGGTCTAATCAAGTCTTCTAGACACAAGTATCCATGGCTAGTGAGCCTAAGGTACAAAAATAATTAGGGAATTTTAAAAAGAAGCAAAAGAAGAAAAAGAACAAGCTACATAAATAATTTGAATCCCTCCCTCTCAAGGGGGATCATCTAAGAAGGAGAAGACTAGATGTGTATAATGCAAGAAAACAGGGCATGATGAAAATAATGTTCTTCAAAATAGATTGACAAGTTGAAGCATCTTCTTAAGAAAAATCAAGTAAAATTACCTCCAACAATGTCAGGGGTTTCATCTTATTCTTCTTTATCAAATTCATAAAGAAATAAGGGGCAAGAACTTGTTACACTTAAAGATTCTAAGTTAGAGAGGTGTATACTTGATTCAGGAGCCTCACATCATATGACTTCATTAGAGAGTATATTCTCTTCATTTGAGTCTTGTTCATCACCACACATCCTGATGACCAACACCACATATATGCCTTCTTGTGGGAAGAGATTTATTGACATGGATGACAAAGAATTTAATGATGTCTTTGCATTCCTTCATTCTCAACCAATATCCTTTCTATCTATCAGATCGCATAAGGTGGAGCAAGAAAGAGTGTTGAGTTCACATCATATTCTATCATAATCCAAGATTTACATAACAAATATATAGTTGTAGCTGGGGAGGTTCATTTCCAATCTCAAGTCTACACCTTCTCACATTTTTCTCCTATTGTTTCTTTAGTTGATGTTCACATTCATGCATCTAGTGTGGACACTTTTGAGGAGATTTAGTATGATCATTTGAATCTTACTATTCTTTCATCCATAGAGGTTCTAGAGACATGTGTTGATACTCCATCTCCTTCATTTGTTGTTGCATTTGATGATGCTTGTATTGCCACAATTTTGGCTTCTTGTGATTTTGTGCAACAAGACATACATCATCTTCCAGATATGGCTTCTTTGGATGAGTACTTGACAAACATCATAGTTTTGTTTGGAAAGTCCCACATTTTAGTTAGGAGACACCATTGATTCAATCCATCTTCTCTTTTATGGAGATGATTCTTCTTCAGTTGTTGTGAGGGAATACTCTAACCCTCTTGTTAATTCTCTACATGATCATTCTTCATAGTTTGACATGAGTGTGGATACTTTTGAGCAACATTTGGAGGAGGATTCTTTATCTTTAAAGGATATATCTTTGTCTTTGGATTGTGTTGTAAAATCATCTCTAGGAGATTTTGGATTGTCTTCTTCATTAGTGTGGCCTAGAATGCCTCTTTGGAGTGTGACAACTTTCAACATTGACATGGATAAACTTGAGCGTAATTCAGAGACATCACTCATCATCCTTCTTCTCTCATTTTCCTTTTAGGAATGGGAAGACATCCTGCATACCATCTTGGGTTTTTTTCTTCCTAAGGGGAGGAATGTTTTTTGATGAGATTGGATCATCTTCAACATTCAGTGTCAAGAATGTACCATCATTGCAAGAGACTCTACATTGAGGGGAGATGCATAGTCTATCTTCTTCTCTCTTATGGGAGGTATTTTTCCTTTCATGGGGTTGTTCCCTTCTCATTCTTCATTGAGAGCATTTTGTGTTTGATCTATCTTTTGGGGAGGAATTTTGTCCCACTTGGTTTTCTCCTTTTGGACTAGTAGTTGGGATCCATCATCATCTTTGCATCATTTACATAGGTTTGTTCCTCCCTAAGTTACACTTAGGAGGGATGTTGGTGTGAATTAGGTGTTTTACCTAACTAGTTCACCTAGTAGGTCCTATTCCACATGTTAATTTTACTTAGGTCCTCAAAAAATTTCTAGAATTCTTAGTTGGCATTAGATCTTATCTTATCTTATGCCATTTACTTTTTGTGTCCTAGGTCATTTAATATTAGTTGTCTCATAACATAGGATTAAGACAAATCCTATGTATCACCTTGGCTATATAACCAAGGGGTCCTCATTTGTAAATCAATCCATTATAATCTATAATTTGTATCCTTTGATAGAATATCATTATTATTTCATAGCTGATCTCTCTTATACTTTCATGGAAGTTCCTAGATATTGAGTGGCTACAATCTTCAACCAAATTTTGCATGGTATAGATCATTCTATACCAATTATTACATATTCAATAATTGTCCATGTACAAACAACTCTTGAAACTCATCATTTAAGCTAGTGATGAACTATGAATCTTCACCACACATATTCTCTATGCAATATGGACCCAACAATAAGGAATCATTTTTGTGTGTTTACCCTTGTCTTATGCTCTTGCATTCCATACTAAGACCAATATCCTAATTTAAATTTTCTTGCACTAGTATTCTTGTCAAACAAGTACTTGTCTTGTTGCTACTTCTTTAGGTTCACAAGTTTCTCCTTTCTTCTAATTTCATCAAGTTCAATGAACTACTATATTCTACTAGTTGTGGCATCAACAAACTCCTCATTACATTCTTGCACAAACTTGTAAACATGCATTAAATGGCTGATTGGAAACCTCACATTAGCATCAAAAACTAGTTCAAATGGTGAAAAATGAGTGGATTTCTTTAGCTTCACCCTATTAGCCCACACAACCAACCTCAAGTTGTTGTCCCATGCTTTATTGTTCTTTCCTAACAACCTCTTTAATATATTCACCAAGATTTTATTAGATGATTCAACCTATTTGTTTTCTTAGGCATGATATGGCAAAGAAAAATGTGATTCCATTATCATCATAAAGGCCAATGAATTCAATTGATCTAAAATAAATGAAATTATTTGTGAATAGCCTGTTTAGAATGCCAAAATTGGTTATTGTGTGATCAAGAACAAAATCAACCACTACCTTTCTTGTGGCTTTCCTTGTGGGATAGAATCAAACCATTTTGTGAAGTAGTCTATGGATACAAGTATCTAATTGAATCCAACACTATATTTTTCAATTATTTCACTAATAAAATAAATGCCCCACTATTAAAAATGGGCCTCCACTATCAATAGCCTCAAAGGCATAACCACAGAGTTCTTGAGTTTACCCTACAAGCATTGATAAGGGTCACATCTTCGTACCATCTAGCGTGTATCAACAATAGGGATGACCACCAATAACCATCCTCATAATTTTATGTGCAGTTGTTCTAGCCATAAAATTTCCACCACATGCATCATTGTGCACCTCTACTAACATTTTTCTAGATTCTTCTTCATCTAGGCATCTAGGCATCTTGAAAATATGTCATCCCCATTCCTCCACATGAGGATCCTATCAACCAAAGTGTATTTCTAGGCATGCAACTTGAGGGTTATCATTTGGTTATTTTTCATTCCTTTGAGGTAGTTCATGTGGCCTGAATAGAACAATATATCATTAGACCACAAGCATTGTTGTAGCTTGCATTCATTTTGCTACTCATCCTCATTGTTGATCAAGTTCACCTCAACCACCTCCAAATTTGACTCAACCATTAGCATAGAAATACCTTGCCCTCATACTCATTTGGTGACTTGGATATCAATGTCAAACTCTTGGATCTTATTGATCTGCCTATGCCTTCTATCGACCGCTTCTTTCTTGGTTAAAATATCCTTCATAGTAGCATGTGTTACATAAGATTTTTTTTTTGTACCAACTAGGAATGTTATAAATTTTTAATGGTTTCATACTTTAAATAGTATTGGAGGGAATTAGTAAAAAATGAGATGGGATTCTCATACCCATATTGGTTGTTTTGTAATAACACAAAAACAACAATATGTAAAGAAAAAAAAGATAACTAAAAGGGCTTTGAAACATTTGGTGAAGAAAAAATAGGGGCCTATTTTATTCCTTGTTTTATGCCTTCAAATTATTTTTTGGCTCACCTTCTAATGTAAATACCTGTCTTTTCTTCAACACCTTTGATATTGACTTTATTTGCTCAACAAAATTTGAGACAAATTTCCTTAAAAAGTTGATTTGTTAAAAAAATACTATATAGAATTTATAGTTTTGAGTTGAGGAATATGCATTGCAACCCTCCTTGGAAACTATATGTCCTAAAAATTTACCCTTAGTAATCCCAAAGGTGTATTTATTAAGGTTAAGGGAGATACAATATTCCAAGCATCTTTGAAATATATTTTCTAGATGACAATAGTGATCTTGAAATCTCTTTGAAAAGTCTTTGAAGTCATCTTGGTAAACAACCATTAAGATGTAAATTAGGTCTACAAAAATCCACACCCATCACCCTTTGAAAGGTGGTCACTACATTGGTTAAACCAAAAGGAATTTGTACATATACCTATATACCCCACAGAGTGGTGAATATTGGTTTATACTATTCAAACTACTTCACCATGAATTAATTATAGCCTAATAAACCATCCATCTTTGGTAGTAGCTTGCAACTTGTTGCCTTCTATAGCATTTCTTCCATGTTTGGAAAAAGGTAATTATCCTTAAGAGAGGACACGCACATGTTGAAGTTCCTAAAGCCCACACACAATTTGATATATCCATTATTTTCCCGATTATAACCAAATTTGAAACCCATGATGAATGTCTTATAGGATTGACTACCTCCCTTCTCTAAGCTTTGCAAGAGCTTGCTATATTTTAGGAGCTAGTGTATAGTTTATTGGTCTCTACTTTTTCCTAAACGTATTGGGATTAGGCTTCAATAAAATTTTATTTGAAACAAGTCCTATCTATATGCTTCTAGGTCATCATATGGCTATGCAAATGCCTTGCAATATTTTATGAGCTATATGATTAGAATATTCCTTATCTTAGGGTCCATATTCTTCCCTATGTAGATGTTTTTTGAGCTAGATTGTGTGCCCAAGTTTACTTCTTCCAAGTCTTTCTCATAGATGGTTGATGTCTTGGCCAAGCTTCTATTAGCATTATCAAATGCTCACTCCAAGGAAACTAATCCTTTAGGGATTTTATTTATTTTCATTTGTATAACCTCATTGCCAAATATAGTGTCTTTAGCATCCACCCTTTCAAAAAATTGTTGTAATTCTACTTCTTGGTTCTAATACTCATCAATGCATCTAAGAAATCTAAGTAAATTATAATCATCATCAAATACTTGCCAATGATGAATGTTTTTAGGGACATAAGGTGTTGTTACTACTTATACTCTTGAAATCCAAACCAATGTGATGTCCTATGATCTTATGGCTACATTTACAAGGAAATCAACCACTATATTTTTCTCTCTACCCAATACATGGAGAAAGAAAAAAAAGTTCAATGCTATCCACAATAACATTCTTATTCTACTCTAATATTCTATTCTTAGAAGCATACCTTACTCTAACCTAGGAGAGAACTAGTTTTTAGACTCCAAGAACTCTAAGGTTACTAGTTTTATGCTTTGGGGTAAGATTTAACCCTAACAACAGAACCTCATAATTTGCTACATTATTACTGCACTCAAGTCCCAACATAAAATATGATTTAAATGAATCACCTTTGGGATAAACAATTATAATTACATACCCAAAACCTTTTTGGAGGAGGTTACATAAAAATACATGATCTAGACTTCATTTGATGATGCATCCTAATCTTTAAGTTTGCACGAACAATAATTATAGTCATCCACACTACTGAACTCAACCTTAAAATTATCCATGTCTATATCAATGTAGGAAATGGTTTGATTGGATCAATAGAATCCTCCATAATGTCTTGACCCATGGCTCTTTGTCCAATCTCACATTAATCCCATTGATAAGGATCATGGCATAGGAAGAATCCATTTGAATACTTCCTTTGATAACTATGAACATCTTCTTGGAAATAATGTATTTCATATTAGAGTGAGATGTGCACCACTATGAAATTCATCTCATACTCCTTTTCAGATAGGATTCCAATTTGAATTCAAGATCTTTCACGAGTCCAATTATTAAGACCTCCTATTTCCCAAATGACCTTGTGACTTTCTGACCTAATTGAGTTATTACTTGCAAATACATTAGATTTGTTGAATTTTCATAATCAATGATACAATTCCTTAATAGCTTACCATTTATGGAGAGTGTAACATAGAAAGGATCCACCTGAGATGGACATTTGTTTAGTGTAGTTCCAAGATATATTTCAAGAATTTTTGCATTTTCTACTTTATGATATTGTTTTGTCACTTCCACTTCTTTATTATTTTCTTCATTGCAACCTTTGCTGCTACCTTGTTGATCTAAAACTATGTCATAGATCAAAGCTATTTATCTATCCTTATGCTATAATATCTCATAATATCCATTAGTAGCACTAACAATTTAATTTGAATTAACACTTGGGCCAAAATGCTATATTATTTGGTAAAATAATAATAAAAGAAGAGGAGTGTAATCTATAGTATCTTGTTATGCTTTCCCATTTCCTATTGTCATATGTGCTTTTATGGGATGGACTTTATTGATATTTGGATCCATTTTTTCCTTGTCTAGAATCCTAGCATTTTGATCTTTATTCGTTATGGTCTCTTTGTCCCTCACCTTGTGCATTTTAACTACTTGAGGACCTTGTTCTTTTTACTTTTCCTTGATGAAAATGATTTTAGGATTTCCCACCATGAGATCTCCCATTTTATTTGCTTTGATCCTTAGATTGTAATTGATCTTGAATTGAACAATGGTTGTTGTAGTCAAGGCTTTGATTTCTTCATAAAATAGGCTTCTTAACTAAAAACTACCTATGGAAGATTCCACATTATGTACATGAAACTCTTCCTATACTTGTTCATTAGAAAAAACTTGTTGATGGTGGAATCCTTTAGCATGTCTCTTATCCTCTATCTTTTTTATGACCTCATTCCTTTGCAAAATAATAATCACCCCCACTACAACATCCTTCAACCCTTTCCCACCAATATCATGTCCAATGAAGATATATTTTATAGCCTTGTTCTTTAAGTTTTACCTCTTCTCCCTAGGCACATGAGCATATGTCTCACAACCAAACTATCTAATATGTATCAATGAAGTATTTGTGTTTGACCATGCATCCATAGGCATCTTATCAATAAGAGTTGATGTAAGATACCTGTTTACTAGGTAAAAATTCATAACAACTATTTTTGTCCAAAACTTTGTTTGAAGTTATCCCCAATAAGCATACTCCTAGCTCTCTTCATCAGCATCATGCTTTTTTATTTTTGTAACTCCATTTTGTTAACGGATGTAGGGAGTTGTCTTATGTATTTCTATTCTATTATCCTTGTAAAAGATGTCAAAACCTACTTGCCATTATTAGTCAAAATCTTAATCTTTTTGCTAGAATTATTCTCTAAAACACATGTTAGGTTCTGAAATTGTTGCCCACACTCCTAGAGGGATTAGTCCACCTCAAAGCCAAGTATATTTTATTCTTGGAGGTAGGTAGATCAAATCATCATCAAAGTATGGGTTACAAGTCAATTGCTGAGAGTGGATATTATCTCCTTCACTTTGGACCAAACTAGGCCTAGAAGGATATTTGTAGAGGTAATCTTTAAAAAGATTTAATCATAACTATAAGAAAATGATTTGAAACAACTACAATAGTATCCAATGCACACTTGGTTCATAAATTTTTCGCTAGACCAATGACTATCCCAGTACACATATAACCTCTATTAAGTTGATGAAAGTATCCAAGACATAATTCTCTAAAGATAGAAACTCTTGAAACTTGTTGGAGATATTTCCTTGAGAATAATGCTAAATCATGAAATGCATATAAACTACTTTCCTACTCCTAAAATATTATTTAAAGATGTTTTCATTTAGAGTGTATGGAGGGTCACAAGTTTTTAGGACCGGTGCCTTATATTAAAATATTGAATCAAAATCAACCAAAAAGAAAAATAGAGAAACAAAAATAGAGATATGACTTCAAACAATTGAACATGCTTCATAATCCCTCTTCAAAATTAAAAAATCCATTTGTAATAAGGAAAATACCATTAAAAAATATTTACAATGGATTAAAATGTTGTCATTTATCAAATTCTTAATACAATCATACCAAAAAATCTAGCAAGAGAAGATCCTAAGCTAGAATGTTGTCACAATTCGACACAATATTTTTAAAAAAATCTACAAATGACCAAGGAGACATATAGTTATAGATGTTTTCTACAAATGAACTACCTATTACAAAATGAGTTGCTCAATAGGCCACTAGAATTGGAGTTGAAACCCTAGATCTTGCTCAACGCTTACAATCATATTGAAATAACGAAATGACTTAGCATTGTTCTAGCAAATGAACTGATATTCATAGCATTTTATTTGGTTGTTGAATCCTTACAAGAATTTGACTAAGAACTAGATATCATTAATGTGTTGTGTGAAATAAGTTGAATTCCATTGAAATTCACTAAAATGGTGGGCATAGAGTTGGCATGGAAATTATCCGCATCTAAAAATCAACCATATCATTAATGGTAGTATGATTTTCATCATCCATAGTTAATTTTGAACTTGGATTCATGTCCTTGGGATAAACATTTTTTTCTAGAAACAAAGACCAATCTAGTAGTTGTAGGAGTCAAATTGAGCATTAATGACACTTTTGGGAAGATCTAAAGAGTGTAAGGGAGGATATGGAAGAAACATGAAAATTCGATGACAAACTAGAGGAGAGAACAATAAATGCAAGGTTTCAATTCAAGACTAGGGGTCAAAACTAGATGGGGAAATGGAAGTCTCGAAGTTCAATGAAACTCCTCAAAAGGGGTGAAACAAGAATATGAGGCATTATGGAGAAATGTGGGGCAAAGATGTGAGACTGGAAATTAGGATGGGATGTCTAAGAAGATAACTAGATATATGGAAGTTAGTTGGAACTCCACATAGGAAGAAATGAGAGGCAAAAGGCATGTAGAACTTTTGTGAGAATTTGATGTGGCACAAGCAACTAGAGGAAATGAAAGGGAAAATGAAGAACTCTAGTTCTACTTCAAAAGTCCACAAAGGAAAAGGAACTAGTGGTGTTGGGAAATCTTGCAAAACAAGATGAGGGAAGTGGATGAAGTGAAGGAGGAAAATATTCAGACCCACTTCAAAAATTTACAAAAAGGGAGAAATGAGAGATTATAGGGAAGGAGAGGAGACCTAAATATTTGGATGGGAAGGGAGATCTAGATCAACATCGATATTTTAAAAAAGAGGAATGGAAGGAAAAGTGGGAAATGGAAGTGGAGAAGGATGGGAGGTCGGAATGAAGTGGGAAAAAAAAATCTAGATGGACATTACGATCCCACAAAGGAAGGAAAAAAAAAGAAACAAAGAAGGGAAGGGGGATAATGGAACTTTGTGAGAAATTTAAGCAAACTTAGATATTGCATAGGTAGGAAATGTTTATTAGCCTGGACTAAAATCTTGAAAATTCACAAAAAACATTGGAACATGACCAAAATAGTCTAGATTTAGAATATTATTCGATTTTCACTTCCAGCATATGAAGGCATGCGTGGGATGAAGGAGAACAACACTTAGACATTTTTTGACAAAAGGGGACCTACTTGAAGATCTTTTAGATCACTTATCTAGGATGAGAAAAATTAGGCCTAAATGCACAAAAGAGCTATGAATCAAGTAAATTTTGGCAATGTTAGATTGAGTCCCAAAAATACCCTTAAATTGTTTAAATTTATTTAAGACTTTAGATTTAATCCTAAGGAAAATATACTCATCTCGTATTATAATCATTAATTATTGAGACACAATAAATATATTTTGAGATCAAAGGAAAATGGAACCAAAAATATTATAATATATCAAATCCAATACCTTAGAATATTTATAAGAACTAAAATAAAATTAAACATGATTTTATTTTCTATCAACACAATATTTACAAAAAATGAACTTAAGGTCACAATCATTCAATCCCTCAACAAGAATTTTATTTTCTAAATTCTTTAGACCCTTTTCGTTAATGTGACACACTCTAGTGCCATAAACATAGCTTTCTATGTAGGAATTTTAGTCTCCAAAGCATGAGCACTCTTAAGTACCCAAAAAGCACAATCATCAAGGGTAGATGCAATACTCTTCTTTGTTGCTAATTCGAATGGTGAAGGTAAATATTTTGTAGATCTTTTCACTATAATTTTTTTTTTGTATTGCATTAAACTGTGCATGCATATAAATAGAGTGCCTATATGAACACCCTTAGCAAGCACCATAACACCCCTGGCCATCTTGCATCCTCCAATCAAGAAAACAACCTACACACCCAAATCAATCAATTTACTTACAAAAAGTAGGTTGCATGCCAAAATAAGGATATGCAGTACAACATTGACCCACTTCACTTGTGCATTAGGGAATCAATAAACAATCTTCCACAATCAATAGTTTTCATATAAGAATCATCTCCAAGGTACACTTTTCTACCATCATATTATTCATATTTTGTAAGCCAAGGTCATGTGAAAAGATGCGCAAAATTCAATCAAACACACACATTCTGATGCATGTGTAGCCAAGGCTGTGAAAAATACATCACCATCATCTTGGGAGGAATTTTCAAACTCATCATTGGAAATTATCATTATTTTTCTTTTCCTCCTTATAGTCTCTAAAATAGTTAGTCTTGCCACAAGTCCAACAATTTTCTTGGACTTACCAGGAGATTTGGATCTCTTATGGGATTTAGATTTAAACTACTCTTGTTTTTTGTCCTTCTTTCATTTTCCTTTCTATCTACCATGGATAGTTAGGACCTCCATAGTTGAATTGAAAGTCTTCTATGCTTCTCTTCATAAAGCAATGGTGTTATTATTTCATCCATTTTGAGTTTGGAGGTAGTACTCTGAATGGTCATAATCAAGTGATCCCATGAATCAAACAAAGAACACATCAAAGTAATGTAATGATCCTCCTCCTCCTCCATCTTCACTCCAATGGAGTGCAATGAGGTAAAAACCATGTTAAATGCAATCAAGTGTTTGACCAAGAGCCACCATCTTCTATCCTAAGGGTATACTACTTTCTTGGAAAAAGTTTGTTTATTAAGAATTTAGCTTGACAAATCTCATCCAACTTCTTCCAAAGGTTCATTGCAATAATCTCTTCATGCACATTCAACAATACCGAATCAACCAAATGGAGTCCAATGAGACACTTAGATTTTCTATTCATTTTATTTTAGTCTTCTTATGACACATTAAAAAGTTGGGATCTAGATAAAATAACCCATAGATTCCTATCCACAAGCATATCCTCCATCTTGAACTTTCAAATTTTAAGGTTTGTTCCTAAGAAGTCCATTTTTTATTTTTGATGTACTTGTCATCTCTTTCTACAATAAGGTCAAAACACTAATGCAAAATCTCTTACTCAAATAAATATTAGTACAAAAAATCCTCTACCAAACATGTAGAATTTGAGGTGATTGGGATCAAACATCAAATGAAAGGAACCAAGGTATGCAAAATGACTTCCTAAATTAATCTTAGAGGAGACTATTGTTCAAAACTTTAAATCTTTACAATTACAAAAAGGAGAAACACATAAAATATAAATAAAATTATAAAAAACGTGTACATGGGGAAAACCATTTCAAGAGAAAAACCTCACAATCCAAAGCATGAACCAATTGTATTATCAACAAAAAAAGTTAAAATACAATCTCAAGGATGTGCCTTTACAAGAGTATCACCAACATACAACTCTAGGGTACTTCTAGCAACATAATGTTTGCAAATAAACTATCAAAACCTCCATCTCAAACACCTAATAAATAGAAACAATTCATGAAACCATCAAATAATAATTATAAAGCCATGAGCTAAAAACCACTTAAAATATGACACCCAAATGCCTAATTAGAAATCCAACACTCAAATCCTAAGGTGAATCAATAAGCTATAAATAGTATTTCCAACACAAATGATAATAATCTATTCACCAACTTGGGCATTCCATTTTGGCTCCATTATCTTCATTTAAAGATGCCTTATGTGTTGTAAAATGTGCCTCAACTTGTTGGCTTGAATCTTTGTTAAGGACTTGACGAATTTACCCTCCATACTGCAGAGTCCTTCCTTCTCTTTGGCGGGAGCACGATGGACCTTGGCTTCATCGGTAGAACAATTGCATATCGGTGAGTGACAATGTGTTGTCTCACCGATATGTTGATATACAATAAATGTTGTCTCACCGATATGTTGATATGCAATAAATGTTGGCTGATTGAGTGGGCTGGTGACATGAAATGTATCTACACTATATGTCGTGTGAGGACATTGTAATAGTGCGAGGATTCAGATCTATGATGTTGCCTATTTTCTCCAGATGAAACAAGATGTAACTCTTGTAAAGGCTATGAGCTTGAGATTGTATTGCAACTATGTTTGTTGCTGAATAATACAATGGTTGGATCTTTTGGAGGGTGGGGTTTTCTAACCGAAAGGGTTTTCCCCACGTAAATCTATGTGTTCATTAGCTTGTCTTCCATGTTGTTAGATTCTGTGAATTTTGAATCTGCGTATATGTTGAATCTGTTATTTGTCTGCATGTGCTTTTCTCAGAAGGGTTACTGGGGGAAAACAACTGTGCTTGTTTCCGCTTTATGGCATAGTAGTTTGTGTCTTTGAGGTGATTTGAAGAAATTAAAGTCACAAAGACACTACTGTTCTTAGATGTTTCATTCTAAGATGACCCGTTTCATCCCCAACAAGTGGTATCAGAGCAAGTTAAGGGAGGCCAAGGTTTGTTCATGATACCAACATGTGGTATCAGAGCCTTCTTTTGGATGCTGGTTCTGGGTATTTCTCCTGTGAAGATTTCTTAGTCTGTCAGGCTTGAGGAAATCTGGAGGAATCGGTTGATGTTTGATCCTTTGATGAGTAAAAGTCTCTACTCTCTTGAGAGAACAAATAATGTGAAAGACATTGAATATGGATAATATTGGAGTTGATCATATTGTGATAATGTGGTATGAGGCTCCTGGTTGGCAGCAAATGATCCTGATGCAAGGGGTGTGAGTTTATGCTTATGGTTGTGTTGCAGCAGAGCATGGTTCATACTGGGTGTCTGTGTGAGGGGCTCCCTGATGGTATGGAGATGCTTGGGCTATTATTCAGCCATTGGAGTATTGCGCTTGTGTTGGGTGTTCTGACTTGGCATTGAAGGCGTTGTTCACTATTACCCTGATTGCATAAAGGCTATGAAGTTGATCTCTGGGTGGTTTGAAAACTTCTGAAAAGCTTGGCTCTCTTGTATGCATGTGCATGCTTGTGGCTCTAGAATTGGTCTAGAATGGACCTAAAATTCCTGTACTACTTGTTCCTTTTTTGGATATCTTGTACTTGCATGTTTTAGTTTCATGTTCTTTGGCTTTGAAGGTTTTCTATAGATTTTCTTGAAAATTCTATGATGCATATTCATGTTATTTTTCCATTATTATGGTTAACCATGATGGTTATGTGCAGACTCTAGGGTCGTCCAGATGAGCAGTGGATATGGATGTGCATGGGTGTTTTATAAACACGGTGGTTTAATAGGTTTTGCATGGTCAAGAAAAAAAACTTGTGGTTATGTGGAGCTGTTGTTAAGCTATTTTCTAGACCCTAGCCTTTGGGGTGTGATTGGATGAGATAGTTGTAGTTTGACATGGTTTTGAGGAGGTGTGATGTCTTCTCTACATAGGAGTGTTGGTATGCGATTTTTCACTCAGCATTCTTGTGGTGTTGCTTGCTGGTTTCTTAGACTACGATACTTGATTTGTGGACATGATTGGAAAATTGGATCTGTTTTTTGTGATCTGGTGTTTGATTCAAGTTTCTCTACATTGTTGTTCTCTTTGAGATCTCAGTTTTGCAGTTTCTTTTGCGATGATGGTTTTGCACTGTTGTTGTGATTAATATCTGAGTTGTGCGGTTGGTGGATTAGCTACCCATTGGCTGCAGTGAGATAACTTGGAAGTGGATTGTCTATATCCACGAAGTTGCTTTAGTGGTGGTGCAAATATGTTAGCTAGCCTTGTCTGTGGTCACTTGTGCATTGGCGTGGCTGCTTTGAGATGCGAGGTAAGATGGCGTTGATTACTTGAATAGTTGGTTATGGGGACTTGTAGCATGTGTATCATGATGTCATGGAGAGCTTGGTACACATTATAGTGTAAGCTTTTTGACAGTGATGGTGTGGTTTGCATTGTTTGGAGATCTTGGTGATGTTTGGCTTTGTTGTTAGATGGACATTCTGCCGATTGTACCTGGAGTTTTTTTAGATCAGCAAATGTTTGGTCATGATGCTTGGAAAGCTTGGATGTCACAGTTCAGTGGGAGCTTTAGCAGTGACTATGAATTCATCACTTGGTGGTGAATGATCTTCTTTAGTGTTGCAGATGTTACTAGGAGGGACTCTTAGATCCTGTTGCTGCAGAAGGGTTCTTTCACATTTGCATGGACACTATTTGAGGATGTACAACATCTTGAAACCATGGAGGACATTTGGAGTCTTTGGCTGAGATGTTGGTGGTGCTTGACAGGTGATGTTGGTTTAGAGTCTGTTTGCTTGATGTCATGTATAATCTTGCTTGAGCATTAGAGTTTTGGCATGTTGCATTGCTCTTGAGACCATAGTTTGTTCACCTGGAGCATGGGATCTCCTAAGGGGGATGAAAAAGATCATGGTGTCATGATAAGTTCCTGGTTCAAATGCGTAGAGCTTTGACATTGGTCTAGATTTTCTCTATGTTTTGAGTACATTGGTCATATGCTTGAGAACTTCATGTTAAGTGCAATAATGCATGATTGGAGTTTAGCATGAGATAGTTGATTGTTGGTGCTCATGGATACATGGAGAATGAGGTGAGGCTGTGATTCTCATGGAATGAGAAAGGTTTTTTTACAGTTGAAAGTCCGAGTAGCCTACACCTTGGTTGAACGCGAGTTCAACAAAGACCAGTAAGGGGACTACTCTTGGATAAGTCATGAAGGCTTGTATATCTTGGAGGAGCATTTTTTTTTTTTGGTCTGCTCGGCGGTGAAGTTTATTTGAGAGGTATTTGCCCATTATATCTTTTAGATGTGTTTTATGCTTTATCTTCATAGATATGGATCTTGAATTGTTGTTTTAAGGTTCTGGAGGATTCACAGTGGAAGGTGGACATCATAGTTTATCTCCTTGAGCTTCTGTGTTATATCATCTTTTGAGAACTGGTAGGATATAGTTATATGGGCTAGTTTGATTGTGTTTGTGAGGCTTACATCCATGATTTGTAAAGTTTGAACAGTTGGGTGTTGTTATGTCTTTTCCTTTGGGATGTGAAGGAGATCATACTTGACACAGCTGGCTTTTAGAGGTGTGTGTAGGAGGGCATGCTACAGGCGATTGGTTTGCAGGTTTTGCATATCATTGTGGATGTTCCTTGGTACTAAATGATTATGTTTTTCTATGTGTTGTGATTGGTAGACTTGTTATGCTATTGATCTTTTAGATTTGGCATTACCCATGCAGTCGAAGTACCTGTATGTGTTTGGTCTTCTTTGACTGGTTGACACACGGTGCTTATATCTGTGGTTGATGGGTTGGTTGTGCTGCTGGCATGAGTTTACTAATGTGGATACCTTAAGGTATGTGTGATTGGATGAAATAGCATGGGTTGTGAGTGCTATTTTCAATCATGTGGGTTTGATCAGTTGGATGGTTGCAGTCAATTTTCTAGTTGATGTTCTAGCTAATGTTCTGTCTTATTTCTGGAGAAAGACTTCATCACTGTGTTCACAATTGAGAGCTTTCAAGTTGTTGTTGTGTTGCTTTTGTATGGCTGGTGAGCACGATGGAGTGGTGGTAATGTGTTGCCTTTTCCGTCTGTAGGATCTGATGCTTGTGTTCTTGAGACTGGTGCATATACGCCTTGGCTCTTTCCCTTTCTTGTGGTGGATGGTTGGAGTTGTTGCTCGAGTTGGTGGACATCTTGGATGTCATTACAGGTGTCTTGGTTGGAGCACGAAAGCATTGAGTTAGATTCTTGAGCTCGAGTCTGGAGGAAGCCAGTAAGTCTTCATCAAGTGGGAGCTTGTTGGAAAATGTGCCTCAACTTGCTAGCTTGAATCTCTGTCAAGGACTTAACGAATTTACCCTCCATATTGCGGAGTCCTTCCTTCCCTTTGGCAGGAGCACGATGGACCTTGGCTTCATCGGCAAAACGATCGCGTATCGGTGTGATAATGTGTTGTCTCACCGATATGCCGATATGTGATAAACATTGGGTCAATGAGACTTGGGGTCATTGGTGGAACCCGATCGGTAGTCTCAACGATAAAACGATATGCTCTGTCAGTGTGACTTGGGGTCATCGGTGGAACCCTTCACCGGGCTACACCGATGGACCGATGTCTGATGGAAGGGACTTGGTGGGGACCACAACATAGTGTATCGATGAATGAGGATCTTGATCTACAATTGAGATTTGACTAATCCAATGGTGCTCATTCTATTCCGCGCTCAGTTGAGGTGAGTACCGACAAACTCTTGTGAACCGAGCAGAATCGTCTGAGTGTTTGACACTTGGCGGCATGTGAAGTGTACAGGCTTCAAACATGTGTCGTTGTTCTAGAAGTCTCTGTGGGAATATTGTAGATGCTTTTTTGATTCCCCAAAATTACACAAGATGTGTATGCATGTCTTGGTGGACTCTGGTGGTCTGGCGATCAGACGGTTATCGCCATACCGCAGTGGTCATTAGGCCATACCGTGGTAGCTTGGTAGGAGTTGCTCGGGGCATAGTTGACCGTTTCGATAGTCAAAGCGATGGACGAATGGTGTGACGACACGTGGCACGATCTCATTCGTTGATTTTACATCGGTGTTGCAAATCAACGTTGATTGGCCGGAAGCTTTATTTCTTTGGTGGCGATTAAATACAGAGGCAGGTTTGGTAACCGTTACATTGTTGGGCGGCTAGATGCATGCTGCAGGGCGGTGTCACCAAAGAATGATGGAAGTTGGTCAGTGGGGTAATTAAATACCATGATAGTTGTTGGTTGGACAAGAGAGAGGTGGATCGTGATGTGAGATCTGATCAAGCAAGGTAGAGAGTGTGTGTTCGAATAGTATGCTCTGAGCATTGTAACCGTGAACACTGAGACACACAAAACTGAGAAGATGTGAACCTGAAAGGGCGTGAGGTTGTGCTAGCCATTGTAACAGTGTGAGGATTCAGATCTATGACGTTGCCTGTTTTCTCCAAATGAAACAAGATGTAACTCCTGTAAAGGCTATGAGCCTGAGATTGTATTGTAACTTTGGTTGTTGCTAAATAATACAATGGATGGATCTTTTGGAGGGTGGGGTTTTTTACCCGAAAGGGTTTTCCCCACGTAAATCTGTGTGTTCATTAGCTTGTCTTCCATGTTGTTAGATTCTATGAATTTTGAATCTGTGTATGTGTTGAATCTATTATTTGTCTGCATGTGCTTTTCTCATAAGGGTTAATGGGGGAAAACAACTATGCCTATTTCCGCTTTATGGCATAGTAGTTTGTGTCTTTGAGGTGATTTGAAGAAATTAAAGTCACGAAGGCACTGTTGTTCTTAGATGTTTCGTTCTAAGATGACCCGTTTCATCCCCAACATTATGATGTGTCATAAAATGTGTGATAAGTTGGTCAATAAGTGTAACTCCCTCTTACAACTAAATTTTGTCTCCTAGATGTTTTTATGTTTTCAATGTGTGAGGCCAAATTTTTGAAGGCTATAACTTTTGATTCAGGAGGTTGTTGGGGCCCTCTTTATTTAAATTGTAGAGCTTGAAAAATCTATGCAATAAACATCTTTGGAAACAATGTTGAACAATTTAAATTTTTTATTTTGGCCAAAAATAAACTCTATAGCCTAGAAATTGAGTTTTTTTTTTTTGTTTCATTGTCTAAAAACCATATTTTTAGAATCTTAACATTAAGAGAAACGTTGAAACACCTTTCCTAACACATTAGGATTTGCAAACACATTATCATAGATAAATAGAATGTCTCATCATCATTACAAGATTAATCATCCTAAAATTACAACCAGATTAATGTAATGTTTATAAGTAAACATGTTTCAAATAAGGCTACAATAAGGTTGGTCCTTACAAGCATGGGCGCCAATGCCCTTGTTGGGAACTAGAAAATATTTAGATAAACCCTAGTGCCCATGTCTAGTATTAGTCATGTCAAAATAAATTACTACCATCCACATGTATTATTTTCAAAGGGATAGTTGGGAGATTTAATTTTTTAAGTCCCCGATCTTTTAAAAATTGATACATTTATCATTAAACAATGAATATTTCCACACATAGAATCAATTGATCAAATAAATAAGATGAATGGAATACACACTCACACATTTTGGAAAATAATTTTGATATTATTCTAATCTATAAATAGAATCTTTGAGCTCATTTTAAAATGATTTCGTAGGTTAATTGAATTAAGAATACACAAATGACAAATGCCTTGTTAGTTATTCAAACTAACTTAAAGGGATGAATTATATGTAATTGTTGTCACATAAAATTGCACCCTGCTAAGCACAAAGATCAACATTCCAATGACACAATGGAAACGACCTCAAGGTGTGGGACCTTGCGCAAATGAGGTCGAATCTCCGAAGAAGGTTGGCTTCCTTTTTCAATCCTAGTGAAATGTGCTGGTCCAACCCAACACATAAAATCCTACCACTAACAACTCACAAGGAAAGGGGGAGAAGGAGAACATGAAAGTGAAATGGAGGTGGTACACCAAAATAGAAGGTTGTTTCTTCCTGGCCAATATTGCACAGTACATCAAAGAAGGGGACTAAAGGACTCTCGCAACTCTATATTTGGTCGATTTTAGAGGTAAACATTGAGGTTAGGGTTTGATAGAGTGTTGGAAGGAAGAACAATTTCTCAACACAACAATTGCAAACAATTTAACTCAAACATGTATACATAAAAATACAAACAAACACTTAGACATGAAGGTAATGAAAGATTACTCATACATAAAAGAGGGGAGAACTAGCAATAATAATCAACTTCATTAATGCAAAGGCATAAGCCAATCTTTACAATGGCAAAGTGTAAAATACAGGCTTGCAAAATAAAAACCCTAGAGGAGCAACAGGAAAAACCCCTAAAAAATATACAAGTGTTTCTTTTCTAGATCAAGCATAACTTAGATGAATACACTCCAACCCTAACCCAACTAGGGTTAGTAGTTAAAGAAAATATCTGCTCAAGGAAATATTTTCTCATGAAAATTACGCCAAGAAAGCCTGGAGAGCACAAAACCAATACACCATCCACCCTGCCGTAAAGATTTTCCAGGAAAAGTCATCCAAAATCCCCCATGAAATCAACAATTTGGGTATGGGATTTGTCAAAAAGGACAAACAATAGCAATGAATGGGCATGGGTGCCCATGAAATCCACTTGGAGAAGCAAAAGAGAGCATTAAAGTTGTCCTTGAAGCCCTAAATATCATATTTGGTAGCTCAAAAGTCGAATAGAGCATTAATGTTGTCACCTAGAAAACATGTCTAAACGTAGGAAGGTTAGGGCGTTGGGCCCAAAAAATCATCTTTACAAGCACTTGAATTGAATGGTTTGGACCCCCAAAAATGCATTTGTTGGATGTCAACAATCGGGCAGTCGAGAGTCAAGCATTGGCCTTACATCTTACCTCATGCCAAAGGAAAGAAGAGAGGAGGAAGGAAGAGTGAAGTCCAAAGGAAACATCGAGGGTAAGATAGAAAGCTTACCTCTGAAAATCGGAGGTAAAGGAGATGAGATACCTCTTACCGAAGAAAGGTAAGAGGTAAAGTGGAAGTCCGAAGGTTAAAGCCCGAAACCCTGACACTTAATCAAATTTTGGAATCAAGGCATTGGGGAGAAGAAAAATGGAAGGAAAAGGTCGAAGAAGATGAGACCGGAGGTCAAAGGTTGGGAGGAAGGCTTATGCCTTGAGAAATGAAACAGTAAGAGGGAAGAGGTAAGACCGACCCCCGAAGTCCAACAAGACAAAAGAATTAGCCATATCTTGAAACCTTATCGAGCTTCAGTGGTTGGAGGTAAGGCCTGAGGCTTACCTTTAGAGATCAGTAAAGGGTAAAGGGGAAGGGCGCAAAGTTCAAAACTCAAAAAACTTAGAAGAAAATAGGGAAGGAAGGAGGAGCGATGGAGAAGGCATGAATGAAGTGAGTAAGAGACAACCCAAAAACCCAAAATTCTAGGACTTAGCAAAATTTAGGAAACTTCAAGGAGAAAACATGTAAGATCGCCCATGGGGGATCTCTCAGATTGGTTATCAATGATGAGACATCAAAGGGGGGCATGAAATGTCAACATTAATGGAAATTTTGCGGGATGATTGCATGCTAATCATAGGATCTAGAGGCCTTATCGGTCCATTGGGCACAAAGTCATGAAGGGAATAACTTCAACAGCTGGGCCTCCTCACAGAAAAACAAAACATGTGCAACTGCACTTGGAGGAAAGCATGGAAGCTAGAACATACATTCCCTTAAGGAGAATGTAGGGTGTGCAAATGCACTTCATTGAAAGCAAGATATTTACAATATATACACAAACTAAAAAATAATAAAGAATGGAAACTTGTCTTTGTCAAAGATGAACCTTTTGAAGGAGCTGATCTCCCTCAAACCATAGTTGCATAATTCACCTAGCTGCAAGTTAGCATCCAAGAACAAAACTTTTGTAGAGGGAAGAGACCTCACCTCACAAAAGGATGGGCCAATGTCACCATCACTGACCTCCTCAATGCATGAGCTAAAACAAAAGGAGAATGTTTCCAACTCACATGGTAATGTACAAAATGCCAAATCTGATTTTTGATTTGCACAAGAAAGACCTTCCTCATGCACCTCAAAAGAGAAACTTTGAAGCTCAAGCATACTAAAAAAAAGAGCAACATGAGCATCACTCTCCAAACAAATGTGTGGTTTCTCAATAACTACAAAATCATTTGCATTGATGCACACTTCATCAACACAAAACTCAGATTTTTGAGACACTTCAAGTGAAGAACTAAATTCTTCAAGTTGTCTCTCTGTTTTCATTTCTTCTTGGCAATGAGCTGCAACAAAATCAAACTCATGGCATGTAATGGTTGCCACGTTCTCTGCTGCTTCTTTATTCTTATACTGCTGCCCATAAAGCTACTCTTTTGGGGTTGAAAGATTGGCATTCAAGATTGAGCAGAAAGCTTCTAAATCATCCCAAAAGAAATCCTTCAACTTAGAACTGTAGAACTCAATAGATCGTGGATCTTCATCCACTATAACAGGGGCTAAACATGTCTGCTGCTGCTACTCCAAAACCATGAAGTTATCTTCAACCATCAAGCCCAAACCAAGTTGTTCAAAGGATTCAACTGATGTAAGTATAGCTGATCTATCTTCCTCATCTTCAACAAAATAAGGGAGGGCATCAAATGAGAGGATTGACTCGTCTACTCTATCAATTTTGTCTACTTTTTTAATATCTTGTTGGTGCAACACTGTTTCATCTTCAATTTTTTCTTGCAACAGAGGAAGACAATCATTTTCAAGAGCACATGAAGGATCCACAATAAAAACCTCTTCACTCCTAGCCCGAAACTGCTCCTTCCTCTGTTCTTCTGACCAATTAGGATCCCATACCATAGGTACACCCTTAAAGAGTGAAGTAGGGAAATAGGGAGCAAAACGATCAAAAGGGCATTGAAACTCTTGTTGAAGCTTTGGAAGGGGCTACTCAATAGGAGTAAAAGGTTGAGCCTCATCAAGGATAGGTTTTTGTGAGGAACAGAGGATCGTGAAGCTTAGGATCTCCAACATAGAAGATCTACTTGATGGCACAAGAGGTTCTATTGTAGTTTCAAGGGGTTGATTAGGATTCTTGAAACTATTTTTTTTGTGCTTGCATACCTCCTACACAATAGGTTGTTTTGGAACAAAATGAAGACTAATAGAAGTTTCAAGAGGCTTGTTAGAATTCTTGAAACTTACAAATTTATATTTTCTTACCTCCTCCTTAGAAGGTTGTTTTGGAAATGGTGGAGGTGCTTGTTTGAAACTAGGCACACAAGGGATTGCCTGAGTCTCAAACACTTGTGTTAGAGCAAGGGCAAGTCTGATTTTTCTTTCCTAGCAACATCTCTTGCTGTACACTCTTCTTGTTGCCTTCTTTGTGCCTCCAACTGTTGCTCAAACCTCCATTG